>JAHFWG010000092.1:224339-237267 GCA_020233015.1 Callinectes sapidus | reverse complement strand
ACATAAGGTCAATAGCCATAATGACTAGATTAATTCTGAAACTGTAAACAGAATTTAAATGCCTCCTAAGCATTGAATTACATACTTGCCATGTTGTGACAAGAATAATAACTGCATTCACATAACAAAATTATTGATAGAGCAAGAATTATTACTACTGAAGAAATATGTGAAACATGATAAAATGATCTATATAGTTGATATACCAAATTACACACACAGATATATATATATAGATATATATATATATATATATATATATATATATATATATATATATATATATATATATATATATATATATATATATATTACACATAAGTCAAGGGACTTCATTATTAAGCCATGGTAACAACAATGTGGTGGTCTTTCCAGTCAGTTTGCATTGGAGCCACTGCATTAATCTGCAAGTGAAATGTGTGTCAGTGCCAATAAAATTCAACTCAACAATGAAACCAGTCCCTTTGTCACAACATTTAGAAACACTGCATACCTTCTAGGATCTCTAGGGAACAGATGAAGGCGCATCCGTGGACAAGTTGCTTACTTTTTGCCACAAAAGCAGCAAAAACTCTTCTTTGTTGTTGTAGTACTTGGGGACATTTTGAATGTGATGGTGGTGGAGCGTTGCCGTTGTGAGAGGCGTCAACAGCTGGCCAGGGGTCCCCTTCCCCTTTGCTACTCTCCACTGCTGCTGCTGCAATTCGATAATTTTATCCTTAATTATAATATCTTTGATGTGGACCGTCTGTGGAGGTCTGCAGGGGATGCCACCTTTTCCTGGGAGGGCCAGCAGGATGACACTGTCCCGACTCCTCCCTCATCTGCAAATGAGAGCGGTGACGATTCTGCTTTAGACAGCAATGGCGAATGGAGCAGTGACAGTGGTGACAACGTTGACAGTAGTGACCATGGATATCATAATCAAGGATGAAGTGATCGAATTGGCGAAATTGAGGAAAATGTTCATGCAGTCAGTGCACACTAGGGGGCAGCAGCAGTGGAGAGTAGTGAAGGGGAGGGGGACCCCTGGGTCCGGCTAGCTGTTGACGCCACACAGCGGCAACGCTCCACCGGCACCATCACATGCAAAATGTCCCCACGCACAGCAACAACAAGGAACAGTTCTTGAGGCTTTTGTGGCGACAATTGAGCAACTTGTCCACGGATGCGCCTTCATCTGTTCCCTAGAAACACTAGAAGGTATGTAGTGATAGATAATGATAGGATAAGTCAATAAATATGACACATTTAAATAAAAAGCCATTCTATATATCGGAGTATCTGCCTCACTGAGGAAACGTTAGATAAATATCGTTAAAACATTTACAAATCTAGCTTAACCTTATCCAGATTGTTCTAAAGGTATGAGTTGAATTTTATTGGCGCTGACACACATTTCACTTGTAGACGAATGCAGTGGCTCCAACCCAAATTGACTGGAAAGACCACCACCCTGTTGTTACCATGGGCGAGGCGACACGTGGAGCAGCAAGCCTCCCTCCCTTCCTCGCTGCCTGCCTCCCTCGCGTTTAGCACATGGCGGCAGTAGCAACAACACATTGTGGGCCCCATTCTGGCCCAGGGCAGGCGACGAAGCAGCACGAGGTAGGAGCTGCAGGGCCACTGGGCCATATAGACGCGCGCCCCGACACACACTTAGTTGTGCAGGGTCTTCAATAGTGTGTGTATGGGTGTGTTCTATCAATAATTTTGTTATGTGAATGCAATGATTATTCTTGTCACAACATTGCAAATATGAAATTCAATGCTTAGGAGGCATTAAAATTCTGTTTACAGTTTCAGAATTAACCTAGTCATTAAGGCTATTGACTTTATATAACTGATATTACACAATGAAATATATTAATCTATATGTATGTGTACCAATGTACCTATGAATGAGTACAACTATGAATGAATACGACTAATATAAGAAAAGGAGGGCGAAAAATTAACCAAAACAATACAGCCATCCCTTGTGAAACAGAGAAAATGGGTTCCATTCTCTATCTTTAGCTTCAGTCAGTGGCCACTGTGGCGCCATGATCTTTCTTCCAAGGTATAATGGGCTATTTATGAAGCTCAACCACGAGATGGCTCTACAAGTTAAGAGATAACCGAGCCAAAAATTACTTC
Organism: Callinectes sapidus; assembly: GCA_020233015.1. Lineage (NCBI taxonomy): Eukaryota > Metazoa > Arthropoda > Malacostraca > Decapoda > Portunidae > Callinectes > Callinectes sapidus. The sequence goes on along the minus strand of JAHFWG010000092.1, from coordinate 235,128 downwards.
ATCCTTACCGTGATTTACCTACCGTTATAAAAGCAGTTACGTGTCAAAGTAACTTCATGCACGAGTTGGGTAATGAAAAAGCTTCGCAAGAAAAATATAACATGAGAGAAAACATTTCTCTCCATAATGTATTTTCCTGAGATGTGAAAACAAAGTCGACAAACTGGTACTCTCTCATCTCACCTTTTGGGGGTTTATAAACAATAAAAATGCAAGATCAGCACTTCCAGGCCTCTCTAGATGTTTGATTCACATTAGAGTATGGAAAATAAATATAGGTTTTAAGTGTCAATTTCTCTTTTGGCGGATATTTAATGTTAATAATATTGAATAGTTCAACAGCGGATATCCGAGCTCAGAGACCGTCAGTCATCTGAGATCAGATATGACTCATATTTGTCTTGATTTCATCCGAGGAGGACCTCATCACGGAGCTGTCTGCTGTTATTCCCACAGATCATGCTTCCACAAACCCCATGGTGGTGGTCCTGCGTTCCCAACAGAGCCTTCCCGCCCTCCAGCTTGAAACACAGATCACATGCTTCAGTATCCCCACTTCCACACACCCCGTGTGGTCCTGCGTTCCCAGAGCCCTCCCGCCCTCCAGCTTGAAACAAGTCAACTTGTAAACACACCATGCTGCTGGTCTTGGATTAGGGGACAGTCTCCTGAATCTAGGCGTTTTCAGTGGCGTCTTTTACCAGAAAACCTGTTCTCCTTTGACCAGTATGAGACCACTGAAAACGATTGCAACACTGCCAGACGACCCTCCCTCGTTGCCGGCCGAAAAAACTGTCGTACTCTTCATTTTCGCCGGATCACGCCGCGCGCCGCTGAGGCTCCTCATTTCACCACACAACATAGGATTGATATCCTCCCAAGCCAGAATAAAATTTTGCTACTTTTCAGGACAAGTTTGTTTTCCAGTCAATATTTAATGCTTTTTCAAATTTAAATAGTTTCTTTTTGTGGAAATCTTAACTTTTAATGACACTAAACTAACCTAACCTTACCTGTAAAATAAAAGAAACTAATCTAACCATATAACTCAGAACTGATTTCTACAAGAAACCATTATCATTTTTAAATTATTCATAGCTTATGTGATGTATATAGTAGGTAATTACATTAGAAATTAGCAACAGTGAAAATGTGCCTACTTGCCGTGACTATGACAAGAAGTTGTACTGGATATCAGGCTTTTGACTTTTTTAATTTATCATTATTCCTCACTCCTCAGAGGGTTAGACTCTCCAAGGCAGGGTTAGCATTGAAAAGAAAAAAAAAACATATCTCTACCCAAAAAGGAGTAAAAGTTTGAAGAAAAGTTTTTAAGGGATTTCAAATATATTTGGCAGGGAAAAGAAAATATAAACAAACTGCATAGATGATATCAAACTTGTTTTCTTTGATTTCCTGACTTTTTGTTTCTCATGTGGTCTAATTGCTGATTTTCTCACTAAGGACTTGGAAAGACTGACCCTATGATAAGGATTTTGTTTTGTTTAATACTTGGAGCTTTCGATGGTAATATATGGTAAACTAATCATGATATCGATTTACATTCAAGCCGCACCCCCCAAATAAAAATAAAACAACACTTCATTTTATCATATTATATATTTTTTATTCTTTGCATTGATTTATTCATACTTTTTAGTGTCTAAAATTTCTCTTCTCACTCTCTGGTCCATTACTTCTTGTTCGTGCTCTGAGGGCTTGTGCCATAAAAGTGGATGGTGGTGGTGGTGGTGGTCCAGCAGGTGATGATCGTGGTGGTCCCTCTTGGAGGTGCCACAGGAGCAACAACGGTGTGTGTAGTTCAGGGGTTAGATGATGGAGGGCCACCAGGGTCCTGCTCAACAGCTGGTAATGGCTCCTGGCTATCAGCTGTGCCCTCCAGATGTCACACATGAATCTATAAAGTGTAAGAAGGAGTTTAGTAATAGGGGAGCGCCTGTGGCGGTATTTGAGACCAAATACTAGGGATAAGAAAAACAAATATTGCGCTGAAGGTCCTGGGTGTCGCTTGTCCTATCACATTTTCCTACAGTTTAAGTAATACAGGCAATATACCCATTAGCCATTAATGCACAACATGCCAAAGAAGGCGTTATACCACTAGTGATTGCTTGTTATTCAGTACTTACGTTTATTGAGACATTTCTGCCGCGTTGTCCTTTGAACTGGGAGAAGTGAAGCAGGAGAGAGACAGGTTTTCGTTCGTCCAAAATTTTCAGAGCACCACCATAAAAAATATAAGCAAATCTTCCACATTATTGTTATAAACCTATGTCATTAGCAAGCAATGCTGTAAATATTCTATCCTCTTTATATTTTACAAGTACTTTTACTTTGATAACCCGTAAAATACAAAAGATTCACACAAGTGAAAGTCGAAGTCGGAATCACAAAGCTTTGAAGAAATCTGTATGAGGAAGTGTGAGTCTGGCAGCAAATCAGCAACTTTGTTCGGTCTAGATGCACCCGAGAATTTAGGCCCAATGTCATGCATTAAATCCTAACCACATGGAGAATTCCTCTGAATTTCAGTATCAGAAGAGTTACTACATTTATTTTGCTTACATAATACTACTTACCATATCTTCATGCGCCTCAGAAAAGAAGTTTTTATTGATTTAAAACAGGAAAAGTTGGCACCTTTTTCACGGTCGTACTCAAGGATTCTCTAAGAATTTTTTTTTTTTTTTTTTTTTTTTTTTTTTTTTGGCCATCACCCAAACATGGGTATGTAAAACAAGACAGAAGTAGAGGTGACGATCAACAGAGACAACCATCAAAAGTCACAAGAGGAAGAAGAAGAAAAGGGAGGAGTTTAGACAGAGCGGTGAGGCAGGAGGGCGAGCTCATTTCAGTTCGTCGTACGTCCGCCAGCGATGCTGTTGTTTTTATTTCACTGATTAGCTTCATATATAGAAGGTGACAGTGTTATCTGCTATTTTTCAATAATCCCAGATAAAATGCATAAACCAAAATCAGCATTACTTTATTTTCACCGCACATACTTACTTTAAAAAAAATCATTACCTATTTTTAAGTTTTATCATATAATTGAATTAACAAAGCCTTATCATACACTAGTAAGTATAAATAATAACATAAACAGTTATGTTTTTAATTTTAAATACACTTGTGCAGCAATTCATGTCGTATTTGTTTCTGCACATCGGTTTCCAGATTAGCTAAGTCACCCCTTTGCCACAGGAAATCGGAGACAATTAAGAATTGTAGCGCTAATAGGTATCTACGACCCTCACTGCGACGCGGCTAATTTGCCTCGTGATGTCAGACAGTCGGACACACGACAAGGCGGCACACAGCAAGTCATCGCTTGAGCCAACAATCACACCTCGCACTTCTTTCGTGAACTCTTTACAAGCTTTACAACGTCACCCAGCGGCAACCACAGTCTTCGCGCACACTGTTAACACGCAAGCACTTTCATCATGGTGGTCAGAGGGTATATCTGTCCGGAAACGAGGGAAGGCTAGGTAGAGCTTCGCTGGAGTTGTTTCTATCTTTGTCACTATCCAGCAACTGCTGACTGCTCATATTCCCTTTGTTTCGCACTGTCAAGCCCCTCAGGTCGACACACAACAAAACACACACACACACACACAGTATACATAAATTCAAGGAAATGTTGGATATATGGAGATATGGAGACAGGACACTGTGAGCCCCCCTCGAACCCTGTACAATACAACTAGGTAATTACACAAAGCCGGCAATATAAAACATTGGTTCGTAACACTACCCCCTTTCTTACAAAAAGGCCGACCCGGCCGTCCTCAACTCCCCCTCAAAAGAAAAACAAAATTAACAGAACAAAACAAAAATAGATCACTTCTACATCTTATCCTACACAAGAACTAAATTTCAACATAGTCCCTTAACCACTGTGGTGGCCTCCGGGCCCTGCTAGTCTGTTAGATCTGTCTCTCGGCCTCACTGTCACTACCAAGGATTCTAAGAAGGATACCAAGGCTTGAATGGGCTATTTATGAAAATCGGCGGACACCAGATGTCATTGGCAGGTAAGATATAGCTGAGCCAAGCAAGATATTAACTATCGTGATTTTTCTGTATTTAACCAAGCAGTTGTATGGTATCGTATCATTATGTCCAAGTGAAGTAATGTAATAGCATTTTAGCAGTACACTGGAAATCGTTTACCGTGATGTATTTTAAGAAACCAGGGCCAGAATGTATAACATCTGGCAATTCCATTTCACATTGTTCTTACGATTATGAATAAGATTAAACTAATATTGTATTGTTCACCCGTTTAGCATAATCAGTGTGCACTCTTCAGCTAGAAAAGTACTCGTTTAGAGTGTGTCAGTCTCAATTTTGACGAATATCAAAGTGAGGCAAATCGTGCCACTTAAAGGCGCTTACAGTGGCGTCCATCCCAACCGGAACACCTTCCAGAGTACGACCAAGGATATTATAAGCAAGGATGAAGTGATCGAATTGGCGAAATTGAGGAAAATGTTTATGCCGTCAGTGCACACTAGGGGGAAGCAGCAGTGGAGAGCAGTGAAGGGGTGGAGGACCCCTGGGCCCGGCCAGCTGTTGACGCCACACAGCGGCAACGCTCAACGGCACCACCACATGCAAAATGTCCCCACGCACAGCAACAACAAGGAACAGTTCTTGCTGCTTTTGTGGCGAAAATTGAGCAACTTGTCCACGGATGGGCCTTCATCTGTTCTCTAGAAACACTAAAAGGTATGTAGTGATAGATAATGATAAGATAAGCCAATAAATATGACACATTTAAATAAAAAGCCATTCTATATATCGGAGTCTGCCTCACTGAGGAAACGTTAGATAAATATAGATAAATATCGTTAAAACATTTTCAAATCTACCCTAACCTTATCCAGATTGTTCTAAAGGTTGTGACATAGGAACTGGTTTTATTGTTGAGTTGAATTTTATTGGCGCTGACACATATTTCACTTGTAGACGAATGCAGTGGCTCCAACGCAAGCTGACTGGAAAGACCACCACCCTGTTGTTACCATGGGCGAGGCGACACGTGGAGCAGCGAGCCTCCCTCCCTTCCTCGCTGCCTGCCTCCCTCGCGTTTAGCACATGGCGGCAGTAGCAACAACGCACTGTGGGCCACATTCTGGCCCAGGGCAGGCGACGAGGCAGCACGACGAGGCAGCACGAGGTAATATTAGAAATGTCATAAATGTTAAAAAACTTGCCAGTGGTGACTTGCTTGTGCACACTCTTAATGTAAGTCAAGTTAAATCATTGTTGAAGCTCCGGACCATCCATGACATTGAGATTCCAGTGTCTATGAACTCGTGTCGGGGAGTTGCCTCCCACCGCGATTTCGTGGATATGGATGAGGCCGAGATTACTGATTGCATGGCTGACCAAAATGTAATTGAAGCTCGTAAGATAACTAAGAATGTTGACGGCACCAGAAGGAGCACAGCATCTGTTATTTTAACTTTCAGTGCTGCTAAATTGCCGGATAGGGTTCATGTAGGATACGAGTCGGTTTCCGTTCGTCCCTAGATTCCGAATCCTCTCCGTTGCTTCAATTGTCAACTTTATGGTCATCATGGAAATGCTTGTCGGTCTTCCCACGCCTACTGCGGTAGATGCTCAGATGAAGGTCATTCTGCAGACCAATGTACATGCATCTCTTGTTCAAAAGTGCCGTAACTGTGAGGGTGCTCATTCCACTTTCTCACGCGATTGCCTCGCGTGGAAATTGGAAAAAGAGATCTGCACAGTGAAAGCTACTGAAGGAATTTCTTACTATGAAGCAAGGATGAGAGTGAAGCAGACGCAGTCCGCTCCTGCTTCAAACGCTTCTTACGCTTCAGCAGTAAGGGATCCTCCCAAGATGTGCACTATTGGAATTCAGACTGATCCGTTGCCTGCCTCATCTACCTCCACAGTTTCCTCTTCAACATCTGCCTCATCACCTGATAAAACTACATCCACTGCAACTAAAACTTCTACTGTTATCACTTCCTCTGCTCCATATCTGTCAGCTATCTCTCGTGCTCCCAGTAAGAGTGAAAAGACTGACAAGTCTGATAAACTAAATTTAACAAAACTTGAACGCACTCACCCTTCTCATGTCGTCGCAGCTCCCGCGCCCTCGAGGAGGAGTTCTCACGCTCGCTCCCTCTCGACGAGCTCGGGGAGTTAACAATTGATGACCCAATGGATGTCACCACTAGTAAGGGCCGGGAGAGGTCCCCCGGCAGCTCCTATGAGCGAAAAAGGACCAAGAAACACTCTTAAGCCATAATGTTCAAGGTGTTACAGTGGAACTGCAGAAGTATTCGGAATAAAGATTCATATTTGTCACTCTTAGTAAACATACACAGGCCGTCTGTTATTTGTCTACAGGAGACAAGACTGCAGGATCAGCCTGATCCTACAGTGCTAAAACACTACCATCCGTATAGAAGATATGAGGGACACGGTGTTGCCATATACATACACAAAACACTAACACAAACAGAAGTGACGTTGAATACACCTTGGAAGCTGTCGCGTGCAGGGTGAGATTCAACAACACGTATCTGGCTATATGTTCCCTCTACTTGCCTCCCAATACCCCCATTGTTGATGACGACATTACATCACTGATTAGCCAGCTCCCGGGCAACAGGCTAGTACTGGGCGACTTTAACGCCCATCATCAGCAATGGGGAAGTGAGAGGTCAAGTGTACGTGGGGAGCAGATAGTTGACATTATGTTGCAGACAAACCTCTGTCTTCTGAACGATGGAAGTGCGACTCGTGTAGATGATCGGACTGGTAACGCGTCTGCCATTGATCTGTCATTGTTATCGCCGGGTATACTCCCTGACTTCTCCTGGGAAGTCATCGACGACTCCCACGGAAGTGACCATCTACCCATCTGTATCTCTTACTCACGCGACATCCCGCCCACCCCCCGCACTCCCAAGTTCAACTTTAAGAGAGCAGATTGGGCAACCTTCCGTGGGATTGCCGACGTGGATATATCTGGCGAGGACATTGACACGATGGTCAGCAACGCAACACGATCCATATTACACGCCGCCGAGGCTTCTATTCCGAAAACTTCTACAGTTCACACTAAGCATGGAGTTTCATGGTGGACAACGGATTGCCGACAAGCACTTCGTGAGCGTAATAGGCGATACAGGCATTTCAGCCAGCAGCCCAGTCAAGCAAACTTCATAGCCTATAAAAAGGCAAGGGCTCAGGCAAGGAAAGTCATCCGTAATGCAAAAACTGACTCTTTCAGGGAATTCATATCTACAGTAAATCGCACCACACCCCTTTCAAAAGTGTGGCAGATAGTAAATATATTTAATAATAAAAAACCTTATACACCAATAAATACTCTTGAAATAAACAATAATGAAATAGATGACAAAAAAGAAATAGCCAATACAATAGCTCAACTTTTTCATCACGCTAGCAGTTCAGCGTACTATACCCCTGCCTTCCTTCCCCGCAAGGAGGAGGCAGAACTCTCAGTCCCAAATTTGCCACGGTAGGCGTAAACTCGGACTACAACACAGAGTTTACGTTGGATGAACTCCTTCTTGTCCTGAAATACTGTAAAGGCTCCAGTCCCGGTCCAGACAACATTTCATATATTATGTTACATCTCGGCCACCATTCCATCACTAAATTATTATTCCTATACAATAAAATATGGACCACCCACACGTTTCCTAAGTCTTGGGGCTTTGCCCATACCATCCCAATCCCCAAAAAGACTGGACGCCTTACGGACCCCAGTGCGTTTCGTCCTATTGCGCTCACGAGCTGTCTATGTAAGGTCATGGAGCGTATGGTAAAGCGAAGGCTGCTTTTTGTTTTAGAAGCGAAGGGTTTGTTAGGTGATGAGCAGTTGGGGTTTTGTAAGTATCGAAGCACGATGGATCACCTAACACACCTGGAACATTGCATTTCAGAGGCATTTGCCAAAAAAGAATTCATGATAGGGGTGTTCCTAGACATCCACAAAGCCTTCGACATGACATGGCGACACGGTATCCTTATGAAACTCTACGCTCATGGCTTCAGAGGTAACTTGCCCATTTTTGTTTATAATTTCCTACAGGACAGAACATTCTCTGTCAAGCTTCCTGGTAACGTAATCTCGGACGTTTTCGTCCAGGAGAACGGGGTGCTGCAGGGTAGTGTTCTTAGTCCTATATTAATTTGTATTATGATTAATGATATTCTGTCCACAACTCCCGTCCCCAGGAATCTTAAATACTCACTGTACGCTGACGACTGTGCGTTATGGCACTCCTTGCCTAACGCTCAGTTCTCGGCGGGGCGGATTCAAGACGCGCTTGATTCCGTTCAGTATTGGGCCTCTTTGTGGGGATTTAAGTTTTCTGTTGCTAAGTGTATCGGCGTTGTTTTTACTAGATGTAAAGTACCTGTTTTGCAATTAACTCTTCAAGACCAGCCGATACCATTTCAAAATTCAGTCAAATTTTTGGGTCTGCATTTTGACAGCAGACTCAATTGGAAGACTCACATTAATGAACTACTTATCCGTTGCCGTAAAAAAAATCAATGTCCTCAAATACCTCCGTGGTACTTCATGGGGAGCAAACAGAAAATCTTTATTAATGGTGTACAAGTCGTTCTCACCGGTGTACGGGTCAGGATCGGAACCAACATTAAGGAGGTTGGATGTTTTACAGAATGAATGTGTGAGAATGGCCCGTACCAAGAGTCACGAAGGTTGAGCGACGAAGGTACAAGGGAAGGATGATCGGTACCAAGAGTCGGTAGCATTTTTGGAACGAAGGTTCGGTCGAGCGACGGAGGGAAGACACGGTACCCCCCGTGTCTTGCCGCTTACCTTCGAGGAAAAATATATCTATATTCCAAATTTAATGTGATAAATAGTTGTAATTCAGTTACTACGATCTCAGAACATTTTTTTTATTTGGAAAGTCATCTAGTTCAGCTGCAGCGAATATGTTTTTGTCATTTTTACAACAACTGCACGAGCCTTCACCGCACAGAGGAACCAGCTGCCCGCCAAGCGAGAACCTGCGTCGCCGCCCCCCTCCTGGTTTTTTCTACTGCTGTAATTTCACTTCACGGGTAAGTAACACTGAACTTAACATTACATTAATTGTTATCTTTACTGAGCACGTTATGATAACATACAAATGGCGAGTTAGATGCCTTACCAAGTCGAGAACAAGGAGTGCCAAATAGCAGGTGGTCAGGACGTCAGTGTATGTATAGTATGGCTGTAATAATACTGCTTGTGTATGTGCATTACATGTGGTGGATGGAACTTAGGCAGCACTGTGTGTATGCAACACACCTGGTGGATGTTAGGCTGCACTGTGTGTGCATTATATAGCTGGTAGGTGGAAGTTAGGCTTCATTGTTTGTGTGCATTACACCTGGTAGGTGGGGGCAAGGTTGAGGTGTGTGTGTGTGTTTAAGTGCACTATACCAATTCATTCACCGTAAGAAAATAGGGTAGACAAATACACCGATGAAATCAAACTACTTACAAAATAATGTTCAATTTTATTTTCACCTTGTTGTGCCAGAATCCATGTATGTGCAGAGTCATTAAAAGGGTATAGGTAGAGAGAGCAATGGCCAAGATTAAATGTGGTAAAGCTGCAGGTGTATTATGTGATAACTCTAGAAATGGTGAAATATGGAGGAAATGCAGTGGCTATGATGTGACCTGGCATGGAGACAAGAAGTAACAGATGCGCGGAGAAAGGTTGTTATTGTGTCACTTCACAAAAGAGAAGGCATAACGGATGAATGAAGCAATCATAGGGGTATTAGCCAATTGGGGGTAATGCCCCATTGGGCATGCCAGGAAAAATATATGAGAGAATACTGATAGAGACTGTTGCACCAAAGTTAGTGATGAGCAAGGGGGTTTGGAAAATTGTGAGGTTGTGTGGATAAATTATTGGTAATTAAAATACTGCTTTTATGGGCTTCAGAGGGAGCATATGAAAGGGTTGATAGGAAAGCACTCTGGAATATTCTGAAGATCTATGGTGTGGGAGGACAGCAAATGGAAGGAATAAAAGCATTGTATAAAGAGGCAAATGCATATGTAAAGGTAGTTTTGTAACTGGAATGGGAGTAAGACCGAGATGTGTGATGTCACCATAATTACAGCAGACATGAAATATATAAATTTAGTGATTGTGCAGACAATCAACATTATTATCTGTAAAACAGATCCGACAGTATGGCATTCAGGCCTATCCTCCGTGGTGCAGCACACTTAGGAGAGCTGGAGCTGATGGATGAACTGCCCCGGCATCGCCGTTTCCAGACTCGCACGGACCCATTTCTGGAGGACACAGAAGGTATAGACTCACTAATGAAAATAAACCAACATGAAACTCCACAAAGCTGCAGGCAATTACCAAGAGATGTATATAATAAAAGTTATGAATGGATGTAAATGGTATTTACCTTTATCCTTACATGATTTCAGGTACTGAATAGAAATATAAAAACTAAATTACATATCTAAATGACTCTGCAACTGGCATAATGTTTATTGTTTCATAATTTTACTTTGACTTTCTGTGGCTAGCCTCTCCATATGGGAACATGTGTCATAAATCCTATTTCCTTATTTATGGGCTCAAATTCGTGTGTGAGATTTTTTTTCTGACTGATATGATATCTAGAGTGAGCATGAACATCATTCTTTATTATGAGGACAGAGAAAATGTCAGCAATAGTATTGCATGTACCAATC
>JAHFWG010000092.1:216839-219339 GCA_020233015.1 Callinectes sapidus | reverse complement strand
TTATTCAGACACATTACATTCCTAATAATAATGTCCTTGTGTATGCCTTCTGCTTCTACAATGACTATAACTAAAGGGAACTGATAAAACCTTTAAGTAAAACAAGACAGAAGTAGAGGTGACGATCAACAGAGACAACCATCAAAAGTCACAAGAGGAAGAAGAAGAAGAAAAGGGCGGAGTTTAGACAGAGCGGTGAGGTAGGAGGGCGAGCTTATTTCAGTTCGTCATACGTCCGCCAGCGATGCTGTTCTGTTTTATTTCACTGATTAGCTTCATATATAGGAGGTGACAGTGTTATCTGCTATTTTTCAATAATCCCAGATAAAATGCATAAACCAAAATCAGCATTACTTTATTTTTACCGCACGTACTTACTTTAAAAAAAATCATTACCAATTTTTAAGTTTTATCATATAATTGAATTAACAAAGCCTTATCATACACTAGTAAGTATAAATAATAATATGAACAGTTATGTTCTTAATTTTAAATACACTTGTGCAGCAATTCATGTCGTATTTGTTTCTGCACATCGGTTTCCAGATTAGCTAAGTCACCCCTTTGCCACAGGATATCGGCGACAATTAAAAATTGTAGCGCTAATAGGTATCTACGACCCTCACTGCGACGCGGCTAATTAAGAACTTCATAAGAAAGAGATTATTGGAGCATACAAATAAACAGAGGAAAAAGACCAAAACGAAGGGCTTGAAGCTCTTCTTCTTTTTTTTTTCTTTTGATTGTTATCGTTATTATTATTATTATTATTATTGTTGTTGTTGTTGTTGTTGTTGTTGTTGTTACCATTATTATTATTATTATTATTATTATTATTATTGTTGTTATGCTGGCCCCCTGTCCACCACACACCAACACCACAGCTTCCAAGGCGACGACAGGTACACTCTTACCAAGTACCAACAGCGTCACCCTCAGGACAGCATACAGGACGGGGTCGGCAGCACACACAGACACAGGGACACTTCTCGGCGAAGATTCGTGGCTAGCAAGGCGAGCGAGGTACAGACCCACCGACCCCAGACTTACTCAGAGAGGCAGGAATACAGTTAAAGGCACGACACAACTTCCTTACTTTACTGGCACACAAGAGTTAATACAGGATGGCACACAGTACTTATACCACAACACAAACAGGGCAGGAACACGTCCTCAGGGAGAGCGGGGCAGGCAGGCGTCCTCTCACACTCCTAACTGGGCTGCAACTTCTTCCTCTCTCTCTCCCCTCACTGCCCTTCGCCGGGTCGGCGGCAGAAACTGTTTGCTGACTACAGCCCCCCCTTTTCCTTGTGTCGCCCCTCTAGCCGCGTCCTAGTCGCAGTCCCTTCTACTGGCCAATCAGGCACAAGATATCCACCTGGCCGCAAACTCCGGCCCTCACTACCACCTCTGCACCAATGTCATCATTGCCAATCTAAGGCGTTTTTACCAGCGCATGAGAATATCAAACACTGTTTGATGTTCCGGCTGGTCTCTGGTAAACACGACTTACTGTGCTACCAGACGACCCTCGCTCGCACCGTCTCGGAAACACTGTCGTACGGATCATAACACAGACAGCAGCCGTGGCGGGAACTTCAAGCCAGACTGAGAAGTGAGCCAAGGGACGAGACAATGGACAGCAGCACCGCCTCTGATACTTATATGGAAGATGACGAAAACCAGTCTCTTCTATCAGGACCTATGATGCCTCTATTGGCAGTTGCAAGCGTGGCAGAGATGCAGCCAGAGGCTGAGATGGGTGCTGTAGCAGTAGCAGCAGCAGCAGTAGCTTGTGACTTCATGGAAAGGTAATTATTGTCGACCAATGCTAATTGTAACTATTTGTATACTAAGGGTGCTCTGGAGATAAATGGTTGGAATGAAATCTTTCCGGTGCCTCTACACAGAGCAGTTACAGCAGTATAGCGTCCATGATGTACGCAATGTTCGTGTTATTGCAGCAGCATTTCAAAACAAATATCATTTCTCCGATATATTTGCTTTAATACGGATGTCAGTAGCATACAGCAATAAGATAATCCTTTAATCCTTATTTTTCAGCAAGTATTATACGGAAATATAGCATAACTACACCAAGTACACATAACTGGAAGACGGTCACAACCACATGAACTGACACGGACGTCCCTCACTAGACATATGTCTGAACAGTTGCCACGTATTACAAGACAATACAACCATTTATTTCAAGTCTTATGGACGATTCTTTTGAATTCTAATGCCAGGAACAAGTTACTACTTTGATCTTCTTTTCATATAAAACAATTATCATAACCCTCAGGGCCTCAGAATTGTAATTATTAAATGTGATAGGAATGGCAATACCTTCCAGCCAATCAGAGTGCGTGTTTGCTATTCCGAGCATAGTCGCTGCCGTATTATCAAACGCCTGTCCCAGGCGTTTGATAAACCACAAGCAAGAACATCAAACAGTGTGTGATGCGTTTGATATTCTGATGCGTTGGTAAAAACGCCT
>JAHFWG010000092.1:193626-209747 GCA_020233015.1 Callinectes sapidus | reverse complement strand
TGAAAGTGTGTATGAATCCCATCCAGCGTGATTTGATATCAATGTTTTCATTTTTATTATTATTTTCTTATTATTACATTTTTTTTTTTTTTTAAATAAAAGCAATACGTAGTAACACTACGTAGTTACCTTGTGTGTTTGTGTGTTGCCCCCTCCATCCCCTGCCTTGACAAAAGACAATAGTTTTGCAATAGGAATAGGTGCCCTATGTGAATGAAGCGTGTGTGTAAGAGTGACTGTTGTTATTGTTGTTGTTGTTGATGTTGTTGTGTTTGTTGTTGTTGTTTTTGTTGTTGGTATGGTTGATGTTATTTAAAAAAAAAAAAAATAAAAAAAAAAATAAAAACTTTAAAATAATATAAAACACAAATAAATAAATAAAAAAGCACTTGTATATACAAATACACTAACCTAATAATAAAATTGGCCTAATACCCATGTCTGGGTGATGGCCATTTAAAAAAAAAAAAAAAAAAAAAAAATCCAGTCAGCGACTGAGCCCAGACACCGTGCCACTAACACGTGTCCTGTAGCACTGTCTGCCTGCCACCTTTGCGTGGATTATTTTGTACGCCCATCTGGCCTAGGGTTTAGATAAATAAAGTTAGGCTTCCCATTGACCCGTGATTTTAGATTTGCTTCTCACTGCCCTGTCCTTAGCGGCAACAGAAGGTGTCTGTTGCCACCGTGTCAGATTGTCTTTCCTCTCTTACCTACGGAGGATCCGCCTCAGTGAGCGTGCTTTTGGGGTGAATTAACACCGTCCGGCCCCCATAGAGTCGTTTGGCAGGACAATCTGACCTTAGAAAACTCCTCCCTGATCTCCTCCCACTTGCGTCCCGCTCCCCTCCAGTAGGAGGGGGGTGTACCCCCTCCATGCCGGACGGAGCCTCCTCCCCTCCCCCTCCAAGGGGGAGGGAAGGCACTGATCGACGACCCCAGACTGCCAGACTGAATATTGACCCCAGTAAAGCGACATATGTGACTCTACATTCGAAGACCTCCACCCGCCTCTCAAGTGTAAATTCTTTTATAATAAAGAAAGTAATTGATTGTAATGTTGGTAGTGTTGTAAACGTTAAAAAACTTGCCAGTGGTGACCTATTAGTTCAGACCCTTAACGTTAGTCAAGTAAAGTCATTGTTGAAGCTCCGAACCATCCATGACATCGAGATCGAGGCTTTCATTCCAGTATCTATGAACTCGTGTCGGGGAGTTGCCTCCCACCGCGATTTTGTGGAGATGGATGAGACCGAGATTACTGATTGCATGGCTGACCAGGATGTAATTGAAGCTCGTAAGATCACTAAGAATGTTGACGGCACCAGAAAGAGCACAGCATCAGTTATTTTAACTTTCAGTGCTGCTAAATTGCCGGATAGGGTTCATGTAGGATATGAGTCGGTTTCCGTTCGTCCCTACATTCCGAATCCTCTCCGTTGCTTCAATTGTCAACTTTATGGACACCATGGAAATGCTTGTAGGTCTTCCCACGCCTACTGCGGTAGATGTTCAGATGAGGGTCATTCTGCAGACCAATGTACATCTCTTGTCCAAAAGTGCCGTAACTGTGAAGGTGCTCATTCCACTTTCTCTCGCGATTGCCCCGCGTGGAAATTGGAAAAAGAGATCTGCACAGTGAAAGCTACTGAAGGGATTTCCTACTATGAAGCAAGGATGAGAGTGAAGCAGACGCAGTCCGCACCTGCTTCAAAAGCTTCTTATGCTTCAGCAGTAAGGGCTCCTCCCAAGATGTGCACTATTGGAATCCAGACTGATCCGTTGCCTGACTCATCTACCTCTACAGTTTCCCCTTCAACCTCTGCCTCATCACCTGATAAAACTACATCCACTTCAACTAAAACTTCTACTGCTATAACTTCCTCTGCTCCATATCTGTCAGCTATCTCTCGTACTCCCAGTGAGAGTGAAAAGACTGACAAGTCTGATAAACTAAATTTAACAAAACTTGAACGCACTCGCCCTTCTCATGTCGTCGCAGCTCCCGCGCCCTCGAGGAGGAGTTCTCACGCTCGCTCCCTCTCGACGAGCTCCGGGGAGGTAACAATTGATGACCCAATGGATGTCACCACTAGTAAGGGCCGGGAGAGGTCCCCCGGCAGCTCCTCTGAGCGCAAAAGGACCAAGAAACACGGCCGCCACCTCCACTCTTAAACCATAATGTTCAAGGTGTTACAGTGGAACTGCAGAAGTATTCGAAATAAAGATTCATATTTGTCACTTTTAGTGAACATACACAGGCCGTCTGTTATTTGTCTACAGGAGACGAGACTGCAGAATCAGCCTGATCCTACAGTGCTAAAACACTACCATCCGTATAGAAGATATGAGGGACACGGTGTTGCCATATACATACACAAAACACTAACACAAACAGAAGTGACGTTGAATCCACCTCTGGAAGCTGTCGCGTGCAGGGTGAGATTCAACAACACGTATCTGGCTATATGTTCCCTCTACTTGCCTCCCAATACCCCCATTGTTGATGACGCCATCACATCACTAATTAGCCAGCTTCCGGGCAACAGGCTAGTACTGGGCGACTTTAACGCCCATCATCAGCAATGGGGAAGTGAGAGGTCAAGTGGACGTGGGGAGCAGATAGTTGACATTATGTTGCAGACAAACCTCTGTCTTCTGAACGATGGAAGTGCGACTCGTGTAGATGATCGGACTGGTAACGCGTCTGCCATTGATCTGTCATTGTTATCGCCGGCTAGACTCCCTGACTTCTCCTGGGAAGTCATCGACGACTCCCACGGAAGTGACCATCTACCCATCTGTATCTCTTACTCACGCGACATCCCGCCCACCCCCCGCACTCCCAAGTTCAACTTTAAGAGAGCAGATTGGGCCACCTTCCGTGGGATTGCCGACGTGGATATATCTGGCGAGGACATTGACACGATGGTCAGCAACGAAACGCGATCCATATTACACGCCGCCGAGGCTTCTATTCCGAAAACTTCTACAGTTCACACTAAGCATGGAGTTTCATGGTGGACAACGGATTGCCGACAAGCACTTCGTGAGCGTAATAGGCGATACAGGCAGTTCAGCCAGCAGCCCAGTCAAGCAAACTTCATAGCCTATAAAAAGGCAAGGGCTCAGGCAAGGAAAGTCATCCGTAATGCAAAAACTGACTCTTTCAGGGAATTCATATCTACAGTAAATCGCACCACACCCCTTTCAAAAGTGTGGCAGATAGTAAACATATTTAATAATAAAAACCCTTATACACCAATAAATACTCTTGTAATAAACAACAATGTAATAGATGACCAAAAAGAAATAGCCAATACAATAGCTCAACATTTTCATCACGCTAGCAGTTCCGCCTACTATACCCCTGCCTTCCTTCCCCGTAAGGAGGAGGCAGAACTCTCAGTCCCAAACTTTGCCACGGGAGGCGTAAACTCGGACTACAACACAGAGTTTACGTTGGATGAACTCCTCCTTGCCCTGAAATACTGTAAAGGCTCCAGTCCAGGTCCAGATAATATTTCATATATCATGTTACAACATCTCGGCCACCATTCTATCACTAAATTATTATTGCTCTACAACAAAATATGGACCACCCACACATTTCCTAAGTCTTGGGGCTTTGCCCATACCATCCCAATCCCCAAAAAGACTGGACGCCTTACGGACCCCAGTGCGTTTCGCCCTATTGCGCTCACGAGCTGTCTATGTAAGGTCATGGAACGTATGGTAAAGCGAAGGCTGCTTTTTGTTTTAAAAGCGAAGGGTTTGTTAGGTGATGAGCAGTCGGGGTTTCGGAAGTACCGAAACACGATGGATCACCTAACACACCTGGAGCATTGCATTTCAGAGGCATTTGCCAAAAAAGACTTCATGATAGGGGTGTTCCTAGACATCCACAAAGCCTTCGACTTGACATGGCGACACGGAATCCTCACGAAACTCTACGCTCATGGCTTCAGAGGTAACTTGCCCATTTTTGTTTATAATTTCCTACAGGACAGAACATTCTCTGTCAAGCTTCCTGGTAACGTAATCTCGGACGTTTTCGTCCAGGAGAACGGGGTGCCGCAGGGTAGTGTTCTTAGTCCTATATTATTTTGTATTATGGTTAATGATATTCTGTCCACAACTCCCGTCCCCAGGAATCTTAAATACTCACTGTACGCTGATGACTGTGCGTTATGGCACTCCTCGCCTAACGCTCAGTTCTCAGCGGGGCGGATTCAAGACGCTCTTGATTCCGTTCAGCATTGGGCCTCTTTGTGGGGATTTAAGTTTTCCGTTGCTAAGTGTATCGGTGTTGTTTTTACTAGACGCAACGTACCTAATTTGCAATTTACTCTTCAAGGCCAGCCGATACCTTTTCAAAATTCAGTCAAATTCTTGGGTCTGCATTTTGACAGCAGACTCAATTGGAAGACTCACATTAATGAACTACTCATCCGTTGCCGTAAAAAAATCAATGTCCTCAAATACCTCCGTGATACTTCATGTGGAGCAGACAGAAAATCTTTATTAATGGTGTACAAGTCCTTAATTCGCTCTCATTTAGACTATGGCTCACCGGTGTATGGGTCTGGGTCGGAACCAACATTGAGGAGGTTGGATGTTTTGCAAAATGAATGTGTGATCATGTGTGTTCGAGCCCTGCGCTGCACTCGTGTGGCAAGGATGGAGGTTGAGGCCAACATACCACCACTGCAACACCGTCGCGATGCATTACTCCTATCCTATGGGATAAAAACCGCCCGGAAAGCGACCCTCGGCAACACAGCAAGCAAGATCGTCTGGCAGCACCACCACCTCCACACTGCAGTCCTCCGTCCAGTCTCTGTCAGACTTAACGCCTTATGCCAACAAACGGGCGTGAGACTGGACGAGGCGGACCGCCTCGTGCTGCCCACCCTTCCCCCATGGAAGAAACAAGCAGCATCATTCATAACATGTTGGCTAAGGGGGAAGAAGGCTGTTGTTGCCGAGGCTGAGCTCCATCAACGCTTCCGGGCCATCATCGCTGGCCTCCCTCCATCCCTACATATATATACTGACGGCTCCAAGACGGATGAATGTGTGGGTGCAAGTGTGTGGTCGTGTGAATGTTCCCTCAGGTTCCGACTACCGACTCATACATCGGTCTTTTCCGCTGAAATTTTTGCCATTGACAAAGCCATAGATTATGCTTTAAATTCATCTCATCATTCAATTACAATTTTTTCGGACTCTATGTCAGCCCTTCAGGCAATAGAGTCCGGCTGTACGGATACAAATGAAATCCAGGACAACATCATTAATAAATTAAATTCAAGTCGTAAATCCTTCTCACTGATTTGGGTGCCTGGACATTCCAATATTCGCGGGAATGAACAGGCTGACATGCTAGCTCGGTCTGCCGCAGAGCTCGAGGGAACGTGGAACCTCCGTCGGGATCTGCAGTCATGTCTCTCAGGTGTTAAATCATCAGCAAAACTCCTGTGGCAGAGTCACTGGGACAACCTCCACCTACAAACCATCAAACCCATCCTAGGCGAGTGGGCTTCCTCCAATCGCCCCACAAGGCGGGAGGAGGTTGTCCTCGCACGCCTCAGGATGGGCTGCACCCTCCCCACCCACATGCTCCCCTACATAGCCCACGCTTTCCCACCACAATGTTCCATATGCAATGTCACCCTCTCTGTCGAGCACATCCTGCTTCACTGTGTGCGTTATCGTGAGGAGAGGCGGCCCTTGGCGGCGTATTGCCAGAGTCGCGGCCTCACACGAACGCACACCACCCTTTTGGGTGACGAACACCCGGATGTGGTCGATAGACTGATGATTTACCTGACTGAGACCAACTTAATGAGAGAGTTGTGATTTATGTGTATATATTCTATATGATGCACTATGTATATATATATGTATATTTTTATTTTTTTTCACTCCAAAATATATATAATGTAAATAAAAGTATGAAAGTGTGTATGAATCCCATCCAGCGTTATTTGATAACAATGTTTTCATTTTTATTATTATTTTCTTATTAAATTTTTTTTTTTTTTTTTTTTTTTTTTTTTTTTTTTTTTTTTTTTTTTTTTTTTTTTTTTTTTTTTTTAAATAAAAGCAATACGTAGTAACACTACGTAGTTACCTTGTGTGTTTGTGTGTTGCCCCCTCCATCCCCTGCCTTGACAAAAGACAATAGTTTTGCAATAGGAATAGGTGCCCTATGTGAATGAAGAGTGTGTGTAAGTGTGACTGTTGTTATTGTTGTTGTTGTTGATGTTGTTGTGTTTGTTGTTGTTGTTTTTGTTGTTGTTATGGTTGATGTTATTTAAAAAATAATAATAAATAATAAAAAAAATAAAAAAACTTTAAAATAATATAAAACACAAATAAATAAAAAAAGAACTGTATATACAAATACAATAATCTAATAATAAAATTGGCCTAATACCCATGTCTGGGTGATGGCCAAAAAAAAAAAAAAAAAAAAAAAAAAAAAATCCAGTCAGATCAGACTGAGCCCAGACACCGTGCCACTAACACGTGTCCTGTAGCACTGTCTGCCTGCCACCTTTGCGTGGATTATTTTGTACGCCCATCTGGCCTAGGGTTTAGATAAATAAAGTTAGGCTTCCCATTGACCCGTGATTTTAGATTTGCTTCTCACTACCTTGTCCTTAGCGGCAACAGAAGGTGTCTGTTGCCACCGTGTCAGATTGTCTTTCCTCTCTTACCTACGGAGGATCCGCCTCAGTGAGCGTGCTTTTGGGGTGCATTAACACCGTCCGGCCCCCATAGAGTGGTTTGGCAGGACAATCTGACCTTAGAAAACTCCTCCCTGATCTCCTCCCACTTGCGTCCCGCTCCCCTCCAGTAGGAGGGGGGTGTACCCCCTCCATGCCGGACGGACCCTCCTCCCCGCCCCCTCCAAGGGGGAGGGAAGGCACTGATCGACGACCCCAGACTGCCAGACTGAATATTGACCCCAGTAAAGCGACATATGTGACTCTACATTCGAAGCCCTCCACCCGCCTCTCAAGTGTAAATTCTTTTATAATAAAGAAAGTAATTGATTGTAATGTTGGTAATGTTATAAACGTTAAAAAACTTGCCAGTGGTGACCTATTAGTTCAGACCCTTAACGTTAGTCAAATAAAGTCATTGTTGAAGCTCCGAACCATCCATGACATCGAGATCGAGGCTTTCATTCCAGTATCTATGAACTCGTGTTGGGGA
The DNA here is from genome assembly GCA_020233015.1 of Callinectes sapidus. Taxonomy (NCBI): domain Eukaryota; kingdom Metazoa; phylum Arthropoda; class Malacostraca; order Decapoda; family Portunidae; genus Callinectes; species Callinectes sapidus. The sequence continues at coordinate 202,520 of JAHFWG010000092.1, read as the reverse complement.
GTTGCCTCCCACCGCGATTTTGTGGATATGGATGGTACCGAGATTACTGATTGCATGGCTGACCAGGATGTAATTGAAGCTCGTAAGATCACTAAGAATGTTGACGGCACCAGAAAGAGCACAGCAGCAGTTATTTTAACTTTCAGTGCTGCTAAATTGCCGGATAGGGTTCATGTAGGATATGAGTCGGTTTCCGTTCGTCCCTACATTCCGAATCCTCTCCGTTGCTTCAATTGTCAACTTTATGGACACCATGGAAATGCTTGGCGGTCTTCCCACGCCTACTGCGGTAGATGTTCAGATGAGGGTCATTCTGCAGACCAATGTACATCTCTTGTCCAAAAGTGCCGTAACTGTGAAGGTGCTCATTCCACTTTCTCGCGCGATTGCCCCGCGTGGAAATTGGAAAAAGAGATCTGCACAGTGAAAGCTACTGAAGGGATTTCTTACTATGAAGCAAGGATGAGAGTGAAGCAGACGCAGTCCGCACCTGCTTCAAACGCTTCTTATGTTTCAGCAGTAAGGGCTCCTCCCATGATGTGCACTATTGGAATCCAGAGTGATCCGTTGCCTGCCTCATCTACCTCTACAGTTTCCCCTTCAACCTCTGCCTCATCACCTGATAAAACTACATCCACTTCAACTAAACCTTCTACTGCTATAACTTCCTCTGCTCCATATCTGTCCGCTATCTCTCGTACTCCCAGTAAGAGTGAAAAGACTGACAAGTCTGATAAACTTAATTTAACAAAACTTGAACGCACTCGCCCTTCTCATGTCGTCGCAGCTCCCGCGCCCTCGAGGAGGAGTTCTCACGCTCGCTCCCTCTCGACGAGCTCCGGGGAGTTAACAATCGATGACCCAATGGATGTCACCACTAGTAAAGGCCGGGAGAGGTCCCCCGGCAGCTCTTCTGAGCGCAAAAGAACCAAGAAACACGGCCGCCACCTCCACTCTTAAGCCATAATGTTCAAGGTGTTACAGTGGAACTGCAGAAGTATTCGAAATAAAGATTCATATTTGTCACTTTTAGTGAACATACACAGGCCGTCTGTTATTTGTCTACAGGAGACGAGACTGCAGGATCAGCCTGATCCGCAGAGCTAAAACACTACCATCCGTATAGAAGATATGAGGGACACGGTGTTGCCATATACATACACAAAACACTAACACAAACAGAAGTGACGTTGAATACACCTCTGGAAGCTGTCGCGTGCAGGGTGAGATTCAACACTACGTATCTGACTATATGTTCCCTCTACTTGCCTCCCAATACCCCCATTGTTGATGACGACATTACATCACTGATTAGCCAGCTTCCAGGCAACAGGCTAGTACTGGGCGACTTTAACGCCCATCATCAACAATGGGGAAGTGAGAGGTCAAGTGTACGTGGGGAGCAGATAGTTGACATTATGTTGCAGACAAACCTCTGTCTTCTGAACGATGGAAGTGCGACTCGTGTAGATGATCGGACTGGTAACGCGTCTGCCATTGATCTGTCATTGTTATCCCCGGCTATACTCCCTGACTTCTCCTGGGAAGTCATCGACGACTCCCACGGAAGTGACCATCTACCCATCTGTATCTCTTACTCACGCGACATCCCGCCCACCCCCCGCACTCCCAAGTTCAACGTTAAGAGAGCAGATTGGGCAACCTTCCGTGGGATTGCCGACGTGGATATATCTGGCGAGGACATTGACACGATGGTCAGCAACGCAACGCGATCCATATTACACGCCGCCGAGGCTTCTATTCCGAAAACTTCTACAGTTCACACTAAGCATGGAGTTTCATGGTGGACAACGGATTGCCGACAAGCAATTCGTGAGCGTAATAGGCGATACAGGCATTTCAGCCAGCAGCCCAGTCAAGCAAACTTCATAGCCTATAAAAAGGCAAGGGCTCAGGCAAGGAAAGTCAGCCGCAATGCAAAAACTGACTCATTCAGACAATTCATTTCAACAGTGAATCGCACCACACCCCTGTCAAAAGTGTGGCAAACAATAAACATATTTAATAATAAAAAACCATACATCCCAATAAACACTCTGAACATAAATAACCAAACAATTGACAACAAACAAGAAATAGCAAATGCAATAGCCCACCATTTTTATCAGGCAAGCAGTTCCGCGTACTATACCCCTGCCTTCCTCCCCCGCAAGGAGGAGGCAGAACTCTCAGTCCCAAACTTTGCCACGGGCGGCGTAAACTCGGATTACAACACAGAGTTTACGTTGGATGAACTCCTTCTTGCCCTGAAATACTGTAAAGGCTCCAGTCCAGGTCCAGATAATATTTCATATATCATGTTACAACATCTCGGCCACCATTCTATCACTAAATTATTATTCCTATACAATAAAATATGGACCACCCACACGTTTCCTAAGTCTAGGGGCTTTGCTCATACTATCCCAATCCCCAAAAAGACTGGACGCCTTACGGACCCAAGTGCGTTTCGCCCTATTGCGCTCACGAGCTGTCTAAGTAAGGTCATGGAACGTATGGTAAAGCGAAGGCTGCTTTTTGTTTTAGAAGCGAAGGGTTTGTTAGGGGATGAGCAGTCGGGGTTTCGGAAGTACCGAAACACGATGGATCACCTAACACACCTGGAGCATTGCATTTCAGAGGCATTTGCCAAAAAAGAATTCATGATAGGGGTGTTCCTAGACATCCACAAAGCCTTCGACAGGACATGGCGACACGGTATCCTCACGAAACTCTACGCTCATGGCTTCAGAGGTAACTTGCCCATTTTTGTTTATAATTTCCTACAGGACAGAACATTCTATGTCAAGCTTCCTGGTAACGTAATCTCGGACGTTTTCGTCCAGGAGAACGGGGTGCCGCAGGGTAGTGTTCTTAGTCCTATATTATTTTGTATTATGATTAATGATATTCTGTCCACAACGCCCGTCCCCAGGAATCTTAAATACTCACTGTACGCTGACGACTGTGCGTTATGGCACTCCTCGCCTAACGCTCAGTTCTCAGCGGGGCGGATTCAAGACGCTCTTGATTCCGTTCAGCATGGGGCCTCTTTGTGGGGATTTAAGTTTTCCGTTGCTAAGTGTATCGGTGTTGTTTTTACTAGACGCAACGTACCTAATTTGCAATTGACTCTTCAAGGACAGCCGATACCTTTTCAAAATTCAGTCAAATTCTTGGGTCTGCATTTTGACAGCAGACTCAATTGGAAGACTCACATTAATGAACTACTCATCCGTTGCCGTAAAAAAATCAATGTCCTCAAATACCTCCGTGGTACTTCATGGGGAGCAGACAGAATATCTTTATTAATGGTGTACAAGTCCTTAATTCGCTCTCATTTAGACTATGGCTCACCGGTGTATGGGTCTGGGTCGGAACCAACATTGAGGAGGTTGGATGTTTTGCAAAATGAATGTGTGAGAATGTGTCTTGGAGCCCTGCGCTGCACTCGTGTGGCGAGGATGGAGGTTGAGGCCAACATACCACCGCTAGAACACCGTCGCGATGCCCTACTCTTATCTTATGGGATAAAAACCGCCCGGAAAGCGCACCTCGGCAACACAGCAAGCAAAATCATCTGGCAGCACCACCACCTCCACACTGCAGTCCTCCGTCCAGTCTCTGTCAGACTTAACGCCCTATGCCAACACACGGGCCTGAGACTGGACGAGGCGGACCGTCTCGTGCTGCCCACCCTTCCCCCATGGAAGAAACAAAAAACATCAATAAACACATCATGGCTAAGGGGGAAGACGGCTGTTGTTGCCGAGGCTGAGCACCACCAGCGCTTCCGGGCCCTCATCGCTGGCCTCCCTCCATCCCTACACATATATACTGACGGCTCCAAGACGGATGAATGTGTGGGTGCAAGTGTGTGGTCGTGTGAATGTGCCGACTGCCGACTCATACATCGATCTTTTCCGCTAAAATTTTTGCTATTGATAAAGCCATAGTCTATGCTTTAAATTAATCTCATCATTCAATTGTAATTTTTTCGGACTCCATGTCAGCCCTTCAGGCAATAGAGTCCAGCCGTACGGATACAAATGAAATCCAGGGCAACATCATTAATAAATTAAATTCAAGTCGTAAATCCTTCTCACTGATTTGGGTGCCTGGACATTCCAATATTCGCGAAATGAACAAGCTGACATGCTAGCTTGGTCTGCCGCAGAGCTCGAGGGAGCGTGGAACCTCCGTCGGGATCTGCAGTCATGACTCTCAGTTGTTAAATCACCAGCGAAACTCCTGTGGCAGAGTCCCTGGGACAACCTCCACCTACAAACCATCAAACTCATTCTAGGCAAGTGGGCTTCTTCCAATCGCCCCACAAGGCGGGAGGAGGTTGCCCTTGCACGCCTCAGGATGGGCAGCACCCTCCCCACCCACATGCTCCCCTACATAGCTAACGCTTTCCCACCACAATGTTCTCTATGCAATGTTACCCTCTCTGTCGAGCACATCCTGCTTCATTGTGTGCGTTATCGTGAGGAGAGGCTGCCCATGGCAGCGTATTGCCGGAGTCGCGGCCTCTCGCTAACGCAGTCCACCCTTCTGGGTGACGAACACCCGGATGTTGTCGACAGACTGATGATTTACCTGACTGAGACCAAGTTAATCAGAGAGTTGTGATTCATGTGTATATATTCTGTATGATGCACTATGTATGTATATATATATATATATATATATATATATATATATATATATATATATATATATATATATATATATATATATATATATATATATATATAATGTAAATAAAAGTATAAAATTGTGTATGAATTCCATCCAGCGTGATTTTATTTCAATGTTTTCATTTCTATTATTATTTTCTTATTATTTATTTATTTATTATTTTTTTTATATAAATAAAAGCAATACGTAGTAACACTACGTAATCACCTTGTGTGTTTGTGTGTTGCCCCCTCCATCCCCTGCCTTGACAAAGGACAATAGTTTTGCAATAGGAATAGGTGCCCTATGTGAATGAAGCGTGTGTGTAAGTGTGACTGTTGTTATTGTTGTTGTTGTTGATGTTGTTGTGTTTGTTGTTGTTGTTTTGTTGTTATTATGGTTGATGTTATTTAAAAAAATAGTAAATAAATTAAAAAATAAATAAATAAATAAATAAATAAATAAAACAAAAACAAAAAAAACTTCAAAATAATATAAAACACAAATAAATAAATAAAAAAGCACTTGTATATACAAATACACTAACCTAATAATAAAATTGGCCTAATACCCATGTCTGGGTGATGGCCAAAAAAAAAAAAAAAAAAAAAAAAAAAAAAAAAAAAAAAAAAAAAAAAATCCAGTCAGCAGACTGAGCCCAGACACCGTGCCACCAACACGTGCTCTGAAGCCCTGTCTGTCTGCCACCTTTGCGTGGATTTGTTGTACGCCCATCTGGCCTAGGATCATAGTTAAATAAAGTTAGGATTCCCATTGCCCCGTGATTTTAGATTTGCCTATCATTACCTTGTCCTTAGCGGTAACAGAAGGTGTCTGTTGCCACCGTGTCAGATTGTCTTTCCTCTCTCACCTACGGAGGATCCACCTCAGTGAGCGTGCTTTTGGGGTGAAATAACACCGTCCGGCCCCCCTAGAGTGGTTTGGCAGGACAATCTGACCTTAAAAAACTCCTCCCTGACCTCCTCCCACTTGAGTCCCGCTCCCCTCCTGTAGGAGGGGGGTGTACCCCCTCCATGCCGGATGGACCCTCCTCCCCTCCCCCTCCAAGGGGGAGGGAGGGCACTGATCGACGACCCCCGACCGCCAGACTAAACATTGATCCCAACAAAGCGACTTTTGTGACTCTACATTCAAGGACTTCGACTCGCCTCTCAAATGTAAATTCTTTTATCATAAAAAAAAGTTATCGATTGTAACATTGGAAATGTAGTAAATGTAAAGAAACTTGCCAGTGGTGACCTACTTGTGCAGACTCTTAACGTAAGTCAAGTTAAATCATTGTTGAAGCTCCGGACCATCCATGACATCGAGATCGAGGCTTTCATTCCAGTGGCTATGAACTCGTGTCGGGGAGTTGCCTCCCACCGCGATTTGTGGATATGGATGAGGCAGAGATTACTGATTGCATGGCTGACCAGGATATAATTGAAGCTCGTAAAATAAGTAAGAATGTTGACGGCACCAGAAGGAGCACAGCATCTGTAATCTTAACTTTCAGTGTTGCTAAATTGCCGGATAGGGTTCATGTAGGATACGAGTCGGTTTCCGTTCGTCCCTACATTCCGAATCCTCTCCGTTGCTTCAACTTTATGATCATCATGGAAATGCTTGTCGGTCTTCCCACGCCTACTGCGGTAGATGCTCCTCAGATGAGGGTCATTCTGCAGACCAATGTACATCTCTTGTTCAAAAGTGCCGTAACTGTGAGGGTGCTCATTCCACTTTCTCGTGCGATTGCCCAGCGTGGAAATTGGAAAAAGAGATCTGCAAAGTGAAAGCTACTGAAGGGATTTCTTACTATGAAGCAAGGATGAGAGTGAAACAGACGCAGTCCGCTTCTGCTTCAAACGCTTCTTATGCTTCAGCAGTAAGAGCTCCTCCCAAGATGTGCACTATTGGTATTCAGACTGATCCGTTGCCTGCCTCATCTACCTCCACAGTTTCCCCTTCAACCTCTGCCTCATCACCTGAAAAAACTACATCCACTTCCACTAAAACTTCTACTGCTATCACTACCTCTGCTCCATATCTGTCCGCTATCTCTCGTACTTCCAGTAAAAGTGAAAAGACTGACAAGACTGATAAACTGAATCTAACAAAACTAGAACGTACTCGCCCTTCTCATGTAGTCGCAGCTCCCGCGCCCTCGAGGAGGAGCTCTCACGCTCGCTCCCTCTCGACGAGCTACGGGGAGTTAACGATTGATGACCCAATGGATGTCACCACTAGTAAGGGCCGGGAGAGGTCCCCCGGCAGCTCCTCTGAGCGCAAAAGGACCAAGAAACACGGCCGCCACCTCCACTCTCAAGCCATAATGTTCAAGGTGTTACAGTGGAACTGCAGAAGTATTCGAAATAAAGATTCATATTTGTCACTTTTAGTGAACATACACAGGCCGTCTGTTATTTGTCTACAGGAGACGAGACTGCAGGATAAGCCTGATCCTACAGTGCTAAAACACTACCATCCGTATAGAAGATATGAGGGACACGGTGTTGCCATATACATACACAAAACACTAACACAAACAGAAGTGACGTTGAATACATCTCTGGAAGCTGTCGCGTGCAGGGAGAGACTCAACAACACGTATATGGCTATCTGTTCCCTCTACTTCCCTCCCAATACACTCATTGTTGATAACGACATTACATCACTGATTAGCCAGCTTCTGGGCAACAGGCTAGTACTGGGCGACTTTAACGCCCATCATCAGCAATGGGGAAGTGAGAGGTCAAGTGTACGTGGGGAGCAGATAGTTGACATTATGTTGCAGACAAACCCCTGTCTTCTGAACGATGGAAGTGCGACTCGTGTAGATGATCGGACTGGTAACGCGTCTGCCATTGATCTGTCATTGTTATCGCCGGGTATACTCCCTGACTTCTCCTGGGAAGTCATCAACGACTCCCTTGGAAGTGACCATCTACCCATCTGTATCTCTTACTCACGCGACATCCCGCCCACCCCCCGCACCCCCAAGTTCAACTTTAAGAGAGCAGATTGGGCAACCTTCCGTGGGATAGCCGACGTGGATATATCTGGCGAGGACATTGACACGATGGTCAGCAACGCAACGCGATCCATATTACACGCCGCCGAGGCTTCTATTCCGAAAACTTCTACAGTTCACACTAAGCATGGAGTTTCATGGTGGACAACGGATTGCCGACAAGCACTTCGTGAGCGCAATAGGTGATACAGGCATTTCAGCCAGCAGCCCAGTCAAGCAAACTTCATAGCCTATAAAAAGGCAAGGGCTCAGGCAAGGAAAGTCATCCGTAATGCAAAAACTAACTCATTCAGACAATTTATCTCATCTGTGAACCGCACCACACCCCTGTCAAAAGTGTGGCAAACAATAAACATATGTAACAATAAAAAACCATACATCCCAATAAATACTCTAAATATAAATAACAGAATAATAGACAACAAACAAGAAATAGCAAATGCAATAGCCCAACATTTTTATCAGGCAAGCAGTTCCGCCTACTACACTCCTGCCTTCCTCCCTCGCAAGGAGGAGGCAGAACTCTCAGTCCCAAACTTTGCCACGGGAGGCGTAAACTCGGACTACAACACAGAGTTTACGTTGGATGAACGCCTTCTTGCCCTGAAATACTGTAAAGGCTCCAGTCCAGGTCCAGACAACATTTCATATATTATGTTACAACATCTCGGCCACCATTCCATCACTAAATTATTATTGCTCTACAATAAAATATGGACCACCCACACATTTCCTAAGTCTTGGGGCTTTGCCCATACCATCCCAATCCCCAAAAAGACTGGACGCCTTACGGACCCCAGTGCGTTTCGCCCTATTGCGCTCCCGAGCTGTCTATGTAAGGTCATGGAACGTATGGTAAAGCGAAGGCTGCTTTTTGTTTTAGAAGCGAAGGGTTTGTTAGGTGATGAGCAGTCGGGGTTTCGGAAGTACCGAAGCACGATGGATCACCTAACACACCTAGGGCATTGCATTTCAGAGGCATTTGCCAAAAAAGAATTCATGATAGGGGTGTTCCTAGACATCCACAAAGCCTTCGACATGACATGGCGACACGGTATCCTCAAGAAACTCTACGCTCATGGCTTCAGAGGTAACTTGCCCATTTTTGTTTATAATTTCCTACAGGACAGAACATTCTCTGTCAAGCTTCTTGGTAACGTAATCTCGGACGTTTTCG
>JAHFWG010000092.1:175133-193126 GCA_020233015.1 Callinectes sapidus | reverse complement strand
AACAGAAAGAGCACAGCATCAGTTATTTTAACTTTCAGTGCTGCTAAATTGCCGGATAGGGTTCATGTAGGATATGAGTCGGTTTCCGTTCGTCCCTACATTCCGAATCCTCTCCGTTGCTTCAATTGTCAGCTTTATGGACACCATGGAAATGCTTGTCGGTCTTCCCACGCCTACTGCGGTAGATGTTCAGATGAGGGTCATTCTGCAGACCAATGTACATCTCTTGTCCAAAAGTGCCGTAACTGTGAGGGTGCTCATTCCACTTTCTCGCGCGATTGCCCCGCGTGGAAATTGGAAAAAGAGATCTGCACAGTGAAAGCTACTGAAGGGATTTCTTACTATGAAGTAAAAATGAGAGTGAAGCAGACGCAATCCGCTCCTGCTTCAAACGCTTCTTATGCTTTAGCAGTAAGGGCTCCTCCCAAGCTGTGCACTATTGGTATTCAGACTGATCTATTGCCTGCCTCATCTACCTCCACAGTTTCCCTTTCAACCTCTGCCTCATCACCTGATAAAACTACATCCACTTCAACTAGAACTTCTACTGCTATCACTTCCTCTGCTCCATATCTGTCCGCTATCTCTCGTGCTCCCAGTAAGAGTGAAAAGACTGACAAGTCTGATAAATTAAATTTAACAAAACTTCAACGCACTCGCCCTTCTCATGTCGTCGCAGCTCCCGCGCCCTCGAGGAGGAGTTCTCACGCTCGCTCCCTCTCGACGAGCTCCGGGGAGTTAACAATTGATGACCCAATGGATGTCACCACTAGTAAGGGCCGGGAGAGGTCCCCCGGCAGCTCTTCTGAGCGCAAAAGGACCAAGAAACACGGCCGCCACCTCCACTCTTAAGCCATAATGTTCAAGGTGTTACAGTGGAACTGCAGAAGTATTCGAAATAAAGATTCATATTTGTCACTTTTAGTGAACATACACAGGCCGTCTGTTATTTGTCTACAGGAGACGAGACTGCAGGATCAGCCTGATCCTACAGTGCTAAAACACTACCATCCGTATAGAAGATATGAGGGACACGGTGTTGCCATATACATACACAAAACACTAACACAAACAGAAGTGACGTTGAATACACCTCTGGAAGCTGTCGCGTGCAGGGTGAGATTCAACAACACGTATCTGGCTATATGTTCCCTCTACTTGCCTCCCAATGCCCCCATTGTTGATGACGACATTACATCACTGATTAGCCAGCTTCCGGGCAACAGGCTAGTACTGGGCGACTTTAACGCCCATCATCAGCAATGGGGAAGTGAGAGGTCAAGTGTACGTGGGGAGCAGATAGTTGACATTATGTTGCAGACAAACCTCTGTCTTCTGAACGATGGAAGTGCGACTCGTGTAGATGATCGGACTGGTAACGCGTCTGCCATTGATCTGTCATTGTTATCGCCGGGTATACTCCCTGACTTCTCCTGGGAAGTCATCGACGACTCCCACGGAAGTGACCATCTACCCATCTGTATCTCTTACTCACGCGACATCCCGCCCACCCCCCGCACTCCCAAGTTCAACTTTAAGAGAGCAGATTGGGCAACCTTCCGTGGGATTGCCGACGTGGATATATCTGGCGAGGACATTGACACGATGGTCAGCAACGCAACACGATCCATATTACACGCCGCCGAGGCTTCTATTCCGAAAACTTCTACAGTTCACACTAAGCATGGAGTTTCATGGTGGACAACGGATTGCCGACAAGCACTTCGTGAGCGTAATCGGCGATACAGGCATTTCAGCCAGCAGCCCAGTCAAGCAAACTTCATAGCCTATAAAAAGGCAAGGGCTCAGGCAAGGAAAGTCATCCGTAATGCAAAAACTGACTCTTTCAGGGAATTCATATCTACAGTAAATCGCACCACACCCCTTTCAAAAGTGTGGCAGATAGTAAACATATTTAATAATAAAAAACCTTATACACCAATAAATACTCTTGTAATAAACAACAATGTAATAGATGACCAAAAAGAAATAGCCAATACAATAGCTCAACATTTTCATCACGCTAGCAGTTCCGCCTACTATACCCCTGCCTTCCTTCCCCGTAAGGAGGAGGCAGAACTCTCAGTCCCAAACTTTGCCACGGGAGGCGTAAACTCGGACTACAACACAGAGTTTACGTTGGATGAACTCTTTCTTGCCCTGAAATACTGTAAAGGCTCCAGTCCAGGTCCAGATAATATTTCATATATCATGTTACAACATCTCGGCCACCATTCTATCACTAAATTATTATTGCTCTACAACAAAATATGGACCACCCACACGTTTCCTAAGTCTTGGGGCTTTGCTCATACTATCCCAATCCCCAAAAAGACTGGACGCCTTACGGACCCCAGTGCGTTTCGCCCTATTGCGCTCACGAGCTGTCTATGTAAGGTCATGGAACGTATGGTAAAGCGAAGGCTGCTTTTTGTTTTAGAAGCGAAGGGTTTGTTAGGTGATGAGCAGTCGGGGTTTCGGAAGTACCGAAGCACGATGGATCACCTAACACACCTAGAGCATTGCATTTCAGAGGCATTTGCCAAAAAAGAATTCATGATAGGGGTGTTCCTAGACATCCACAAAGCCTTCGACATGACATGGCGACACGGTATCCTCACGAAACTCTACGCTCATGGCTTCAGAGGTAACTTGCCCATTTTTGTTTATAATTTCCTACAGGACAGAACATTCTCTGTCAAGCTTCCTGGTAACGTAATCTCGGACGTTTTCGTCCAGGAGAACGGGGTGCCGCAGGGTAGTGTTCTTAGTCCTATATTATTTTGTATTATGATTAATGATATTCTGTCCACAACTCCCGTCCCCAGGAATCTTAAATACTCACTGTACGCTGACGACTGTGCGTTATGGCACTCCTCGCCTAACGCTCAGTTCTCAGCGGGGCGGATTCAAGACGCTCTTGATTCCGTTCAGCATTGGGCCTCTTTGTGGGGATTTAAGTTTTCCGTTGCTAAGTGTATCGGTGTTGTTTTTACTAGACGTAACGTACCTAATTTGCAATTGACTCTTCAAGGCCAGCCGATACCTTTTCAAAATTCAGTCAAATTCTTGGGTCTGCATTTTGACAGCAGACTCAATTGGAAGACTCACATTAATGAACTACTCATCCGTTGCCGTAAAAAAATCAATGTCCTCAAATACCTCCGTGGTACTTCATGGGGAGCAGACAGAAAATCTTTATTAATGGTGTACAAGTCCTTAATTCGCTCTCATTTAGACTATGGCTCACCGGTGTATGGGTCTGGGTCGGAACCAACATTGAGGAGGTTGGATGTTTTGCAAAATGAATGTGTGAGAATGTGTCTTGGAGCCCTGCGCTGCACTCGTGTGGCGAGGATGGAGGTTGAGGCCAACATACCACCGCTACAACACCGTCGCGATGCCCTACTCTTATCTTATGGGATAAAAACCGCCCGGAAAGCGCACCTCGGCAACACAGCAAGCAAAATCATCTGGCAGCACCACCACCTCCACACTGCAGTCCTCCGTCCAGTCTCTGTCAGACTTAACGCCCTATGCCAACAAACGGGCCTGAGACTGGACGAGGCGGACCGTCTCGTGCTGCCCACCCTTCCCCCATGGAAGAAACAAAAAACATCAATAAACACATCATGGCTAAGGGGGAAGAAGGCTGTTGTTGCCGAGGCTGAGCACCACCAGCGCTTCCGGGCCCTCATCGCTGGCCTCCCTCCATCCCTACACATATATACTGACGGCTCCAAGACGGATGAATGTGTGGGTGCAAGTGTGTGGTCGTGTGAATGTGCCCTCAGGTTCCGACTGCCGACTCATACATCGGTCTTTTCCGCTGAAATTTTTGCTATTGATAAAGCCATAGATTATGCTTTAAATTCATCTCATCATTCAATTATATTTTTTTCGGACTCTATGTCAGCCCTTCAGGCAATAGAGTCCGGCCGTACGGATGCAAATAAAATCCAGGGGAACATCATTAATAAATTAAATTCAAGTCGTAAATCCTTCTCACTGATTTGGGTGCCGGGCATTCCAATATACGCGGGAATGAACAGGCTGACATGCTAGCTCTGTCTGCCGCAGAGCTCGAGGGAGCGTGGAACCTCGGTCGGGATCTTCAGTCATGTCTCTTAGTTGTTAAATCATCGGCAAAATTCCTGTGGCAGAGTCACTGGGACAACCTCCACCTACATACCATCAAACCCATCCTAGGCGAGTGGGCTTCCTCTAATCGCCCCACAAGGCGGGAAGAGGTAGTCCTCGCACGTCTCAGGATGGGCTGCACCCTCCCCACCCACATGCTCCCCTACATAGCAAACGTTTTCCCACCACAATATTCTATATGTAATGTCACCCTCTCCTTCGAGTACATCCTGCTTCACTGTGTGCGTTATCGTGAGGAGAGGCGGCCCTTGGCGGCGTATTGCCAGAGTCGCGGCCTCACACTAACGCACACCACCCTTTTGGGTGACGAACACCCGGCTGTGGTCGATAGACTGATGATTTACCTGACTGAGACCAACTTAATGAGAGAGTTGTGATTTATGTGTATATTTTCTATATGATGCACTATGTATATATATATATTTTTTTTTTTTTCACTCCAAAATATATATAATGTAAATAAAAGTATGAAAGTGTGTATGAATCCCATCCAGCGTGATTTGATATCAATGTTTTCATTTTTATTATTATTTTCTTATTACAATTTTTTTTTTTTTTTTTTTAAATAAAAGCAATACGTAGTAACACTACGTAGTTACCTTGTGTGTTTGTGGGTTGCCCCCTCCATCCCCTGCCTTGACAAAAGACAATAGTTTTGCAATAGGAATAGGTGCCCTATGTGAATGAAGCGTGTGTGTAAGTGTGACTGTTGTTATTGTTGTTGTTGTTGATGTTGTTGTGTTTGTTGTTGTTTTGTTGTTATTATGGTTGATGTTATTTAAAAAAAATAATAAATAAAAAAAATAATAAATAAATAAATAAATAAATAAAACAAAAACAAAAAAAAACTTTAGAATAATATAAAACACAAATAAATAAATAAAAAAAGCACTTGTATATACAAATACACTAACCTAATAATAAAATTGGCCTAATACCCATGTCTGGGTGATGGCCATTAAAAAAAAAAAAAAAAAAAAAAAATCCAGTCAGACACCCACTCAGACTGAGCCCAGACACCGTGCCACTAACACGTGTCCTGTAGCACTGTCTGCCTGCCACCTTTGCGTGGATTATTTTGTACGCCCATCTGGCCTAGGGTTTAGATAAATAAAGTTAGGCTTCCCATTGACCCGTGATTTTAGATTTGCTTCTCACTACCCTGTCCTTAGCGGCAACAGAAGGTGTCTGTTGCCACCGTGTCAGATTGTCTTTCCTCTCTTAACTACGGAGGATCCGCCTCAGTGAGCGTGCTTTTGGGGTGAATTAACACCGTCCGGCCCCCATAGAGTGGTTTGGTAGGACAATCTGACCTTAGAAAACTCCTCCCTGATCTCCTCCTACTTGCGTCCCGATCCCCTCCAATAGGGGGGGAGTGTACCCCCTCCATGCCGGACGGACCCTCCTTCCCTCCCCCTCCAAGGGGGAGGGAAGGCACTGATCGACGACCCCAGACTGCCAGACTGAATATTGACCCCAGTAAAGCGACATATGTGACTCTACATTCGAAGACCTCCACCCTCCTCTCAAGTGTAAATTCTTTTATAATAAAGAAAGTAATTGATTGTAATGTTGGTAATGTTGTAAACGTTAAAAATCTTGCCAGTGGTGACCTATTAGTTCAGACCCTTAACGTTAGTCAAGTAAAGTCATTGTTGAAGCTCCGAACCATCCATGACATCGAGATCGAGGCTTTCATTCCAGTATCTATGAACTCGTGTCGGGGAGTTGCCTACCACCGCGATTTTGTGGATATGGATGAGGCCGAGATTACTGATTGCATGGCTGACCAGGATGTAATTGAAGCTCGTAAGATCACTAAGAATGTTGACGGCACCAGAAAGAGCACAGCATCAGTTATTTTAACTTTCAGTGCTGCTAAATTGCCTGATAGGGTTCATGTAGGATATGAGTCGGTTTCCGTTCGTCCCTACATTCCGAATCCTCTCCGTTGCTTCAATTGTCAACTTTATGGACACCATGGAAATGCTTGTCGGTCTTCCCACGCCTACTGCGGTAGATGTTCAGATGAGGGTCATTCTGCAGACCAATGTACATCGCTTGTCCAAAAGTGCCGTAACTGTGAAGGTGCTCATTCCACTTTCTCGCGCGATTGCCCCGCGTGGAAATTGGAAAAAGAGATCTGCACAGTGAAAGCTACTGAAGGGATTTCCTACTATGAAGCAAGGATGAGAGTGAAGCAGACGCAGTCCGCACCTGCTTCAAACGCTTCTTATGCTTCCGCAGTAAGGGCTCCTCCCAAGATGTGCACTATTGGAATCCAGACTGATCCGTTGCCTGACTCATCTACCTCTACAGTTTCCCCTTCAACCTCTGCCTCATCACCTGATAAAACTACATCCACTGCAACTAAAACTTCTACTGCTATAACTTCCTCTGCTCCATATCTGTCCGCTATCTCTCGTACTCCCAGTAAGAGTGAAAAGACTGACAAGTCTGATAAACTGAATTTAACAAAACTTGAACGCACTCGCCCTTCTCATGTTGTCGCAGCTCCCGCGCCCTCGAGGAGGAGTTCTCACGCTCGCTCCCTCTCGACGAGCTCCGGGGAGTTAACAATTGATGACCCAATGGATGTCACCACTAGTAAAGGCCGGGAGAGGTCCCCCGGCAGCTCTTCTGAGCGCAAAAGGACCAAGAAACACGGCCGCCACCTCCACTCTTAAGCCATCATGTTCAAGGTGTTACAGTGGAACTGCAGAAGTATTCGAAATAAAGATTCATATTTGTCACTTTTAGTGAACATACACAGGCCGTCTGTTATTTGTATACAGGAGACGAGACTGCAGGATCAGCCTGATCCTACAGTGCTAAAACACTACCATCCGTATAGAAGATATGAGGGACACGGTGTTGCCATATACATACACAAAACACTAACACAAACAGAAGTGACGTTGAATACACCCCTGGAAGTTGTCGCGTGCAGGATGAGATTCAACAACACGTATCTGGCTATCTGTTCCCTCCACTCTCCTCCCAATATCCCCATTGTTGATGACGACATTACATCACTGATTAGCCAGCTTCCGGGCAACAGGCTAGTACTTGGCGACTTTAACGCCCATCATCAGCAATGGGAAAGTGAGAGGTCAAGTGTACGAGGGGAGCAGATAGTTGACATCATGTTGCAGACAAACCTCTGTCTTCTGAACGATGGAAGTGCGACTCGTGTAGATGATCGGACTGGTAACGCGTCTGCCATTGATCTGTCATTGTTATCGCCGGCTATACTCCCTGACTTTTCCTGGGAAGTCATCGACAACTCCCACGGAAGTGACCATCTACCCATCTGTATCTCTTACTCACGCGACATCCCGCCCACCCTCCGCACTCCCAAGTTCAACTTTAAGAGAGCAGATTGGGCAACCTTCCGTGGGATAGCCGACGTGGATATATCTGGCGAGGACATTGACACGATGGTCAGCAACGCAACACGATCCATATTACACGCCGCCGAGGCTTCTATTCCGAAAACTTCTACAGTTCACACTAAGCATGGCGTTTCATGGTGGACAACGGATTGCCGACAAGCACTTCGTGAGCGTAATAGGCGATACAGGCATTTCAGCCAGCAGCCCAGTCAAGCAAACTTCATAGCCTATAAAAAGGCAAGGGCTCAGGCAAGGAAAGTCATCCGTAATGCAAAATCAGACTCGTTCAAACAATTTATATCATCAGTTAACCGCACCACACCACTATCAAAAGTGTGGCAAACAATAAACATATTAAATAATAAAAAACCATACAACCCAATAAACACACTAAACATAAATAGCCAAATAATTGACAACAAACAAGATATAGCAAATGCAATAGCCCACCATTTTTATCAGGCCAGCTGTTCCGCATACTACACCCCTGCCTTCCTCCCCCGCAAGGAGGAAGCAGAACTCTCAGTCCCAAACTTTGCTACGGGAGGCGTAAACTCGGACTACAACACAGAGTTTACGTTGGATGAACTCCTTCTTGCCCTGAAATACTGTAAAGGCTCCAGTCCAGGTCCAGATAATATTTCATATATTATGTTACAACATCTCGGCCACCATTCTATCACTAAATTATTATTCCTATACAATAAAATATGGACCACCCATACGTTTCCTAAGTCTTGGGGCTTTGCTCATACCATCCCAATCCCCAAAAAGACTGGACGCCTTACGGACCCCAGTGCGTTTCGCCCTATTGCGCTCACGAGTTGTCTATGTAAGGTCATGGAACGTATGGTAAAGCGAAGGCTGCTTTTTGTTTTAGAAGCGAAGGGTTTTTTAGGTGATGAGCAGTCGGGGTTTCGTAAGTATCGAAGCACGATGGATCACCTAACACACCTGGAGCATTGCATTTCAGAGGCATTTGCCAAAAAAGAATTCATGATACGGGTGTTCCTAGACAACCACAAAGCCTTCGACATGACATGGCGACACGGTATCCTCATGAAACTCTACGCTCATGGTTTCAGAGGTAACTTGCCCATTTTTGTTTATAATTTCCTACAGGACAGAACATTCTCTGTCAAGCTTCCTGGTAACGTAATCTCGGACGTTTTCGTCCAGGAAAACGGGGTGCCGCAGGGTAGTGGTCTTAGTCCTATATTATTTTGTATTATGGTTAATGATATTCTGTCCACAACTCCCGTCCCCAGGAATCTTAAATACTAACTGTACGCTGACGACTGTGCGTTATGGCACTCCTCGCCTAACGCTCAGTTCTCAGCGGGGCGGATTCAAGACGCTCTTGATTCCGTTCAGCACTGGGCCTCTTTGTGGGGATTTAAGTTTTCCGTTGCTAAGTGTATCGGTGTTGTTTTTACTAGACGTAACGTACCTGATTTGCAATTAACTCTTCAAGGCCAGCCGATACCATTTCAAAAATTCAGTCAAATTCTTGGGTCTGCATTTTGACAGCAGACTCAATTGGAAGACTCACATTAATGAACTACTCATCCGTTGCCGTAAAAAAATCAATGTACTCAAATACCTCCGTGGTACTTCATGGGGAGCAGACAGAAAATCTTTATTAATGGTGTACAAGTCCTTAATTCGCTCTCATTTAGACTATGGCTCACCGGTGTATGGGTCTGGGTCGGAACCAACATTGAGGAGGTTGGATGTTTTACAGAATGAATGTGTGAGAATGTGTCTTGGAGCCCTGCGCTGCACTCGTGTGGATGGAGGTTGAGGCCAACATACCACCGCTACAACACCGTCGCGATGCCCTACTCTTATCTTATGGGATAAAAACCGCCCGGAAAGCGCACCTCGGCAACCCAGCAAGCAAAATCATCTGGCAGCACCACCACCTCCACACTGCAGTCCTCCGTCCAGTCTCTGTCAGACTTAACGCCCTATGCCAACAAACGGGCCTGAGACTGGACGAGGCGGACTGACCGTCTCGTGCTGCCCACCCTTCCCCCATGGAAGAAACAAAAAACATCAATAAACACATCATGGCTAAGGGGGAAGAAGGCTGTTGTTGCCGAGGCTGAGCACCACCAGCGCTTCCTGGCCCTCATCGCTGGCCTCCCTCCATCCCTACACATATATACTGACGGCTCCAAGACGGATGAATGTGTGGGTGCAAGTGTGTGGTCGTGTGAATGTGCCCTCAGGTTCCGACTACCGACTCATACATCGGTCTTTTCCGCTGAAATTTTTGCCATTGACAAAGCCATAGATTATGCTTTAAATTCATCTCATCATTCAATTATCATTTTTTCGGACTCTATGTCAGCCTTTCAGGCAATAGAGTCCGGCCGTACGGATACAAATGAAATCCAGGGCAACATCATTAATAAATTAAATTCAAGTCGTAAATCCTTCTCACTGATTTGGGTGCCTGGACATACCAATATTCGCGGGAATGAACAGGCTGACATGCTAGCTGGGTCTGCCGCAGAGCTCGAGGGAGCGTGGAACCTCCGTCGGGATCTGCAGTCATGTCTCTCAGTTGTTAAATCATCAGCAAAACTCCTGTGGCAGAGTCACTGGGATAACCTCCACCTATAAACCATCAAACCCATCCTAGGCGAGTGGGCTTTCTCCAATCGCCCCACAAGGCGGGAGGAGGTTGTCCTCGCAAGCCTCAGGATGGGCTGCACCCTCCCCACCCACATGCTCCCCTACATAGCCAACGCTTTCCCACCACAATGTTCCATATGCAATGTCACCCTCTCTGTCGAGCACATCCTGCTTCACTGTGTGCGTTATCGTGAGGAGAGGCGGCCCTTGGCGGCGTATTGCCAGAGTCGCGGCCTCACACTAACGCACACCTTTTGGGTGACGAACACCCGGATGTGGTCGATAGACTGATGATTTACCTGACTGAGACCAACTTAATGAGAGAGTTGTGATTCATGTGTATATATTCTATATGATGCACTATGTATATATATATATATATATATATATATATATATATATATATATATATATATATATATATATATATATATATATATATATATATATATATAATGTAATTAAAAGAATGAAAGTGTGTGTGAATTCCATCCAGCGTGATTTGATGTAAATGTTTATTTTTATTTATTAATATTATTATTTTTTTTTTTCAATTAATTTATTTTTTCTAGTTATTTATTTAGTTATTTATTTATTTTTGTAAATAAAAGCAATACGTAGTAACACTACGTAGTCACCTTGTGTGTTTGTGTGTTGCCCCCTCCATCCCCTGCCTTGACAAAAGACAATAGTTTTGCAGTAGTAGTAGGTGCCCTGTGTGAATGAAGCGTGTGTGTAAGTGTGACTGTTGTTGTTCTTGTTGTTGTTGTTGTTGTGGTTGTTGCTGCTGTTGTTGTTGTGGTTGTTATTGTTGATGTTATTATATAAAGAAAAAAAAAGAAAAAAAGAAAAAACAAGTAGAACAAAAAAAAACCTAAAACACAAATAAATAAAAAAGCACTTGTAAATAAACAAACAAATACACAAACCTAATAAAATTGGCCTAATACCCATGTATGGGTGATGAAAAAAAAAAAAAAAAAAAAAAAAAAAAAAAAACTTCGTTAGTCTCTCGTCAGTTTCACGTCAGTTATCAATCTACCTCTACAACACTAACTTTCTGCTCCGAACTACTATATTCGGGTCACTCAAGAGAACTTTTGCCTTGAAACCACCAACTGCTACCTCAGCTGAGTAGAATTATATTTTAAAACATAGATGTGCTAGGCAATTTTTGTTGCAACAACTTTGAGCCGTACGCATTTCTGTGTGATCAAGCCATGGTAGGCTTGGGTAGGTTTGGTTACTACAAAAGCCTAGCCTAACTTAACCTAACTTAAACTAAGCTAACCAAACCTACCCAAGCCTACCATGGCTTGATGTAGTTAGGCTTGAAATAACCAGGGGTGGCGGATCTTCAGGTGATCCGAAATAAGTGCTGCTTGGCTAGTTAGGGCAGCCATGTAACCACTGTTAAGTGCATGTGAGGGTGGTTTCTCCTTTCTGATTCTCTTGGGTGCTAAATCATTGTGAAGGGTCACTGCATTTTTTACCTTTTCACAATATATTTTCAAGTCAAAAAAATTTAGTTTATCCATAATTATTCTATATTCTTGTTTTATTTACAAGCACCATCGGGAATAAGCCTCCCAACAATAATCCCAAACATAATCATGTCGGTTATTAGTAGCCAACCCTTTGTGGCAGTGGCCTTATTCAATTGAATAGCCAGTGACAACAATTGGGCTGACTAATTGAAATAATTCTAAATTGAAAAAAAAAAATAATAATAATTGCCTTTAGTTTTTTAAATTAATTATTTTAGTTAGACCTTTAATTACACTCTAAAGAACTATGCCTCCTAAGGAAGACAGAGAAGCTATGGAAACTATAAAAAATCTTAGAACAGGTAGGGGTGTATACCGGAGAAAAATTACACTCATACTGAAACAATTGAAAGAAATGAAGGATAAAAATTCTTTGTCAGACTCTTTAGCTAATAATTTGAGGAGTAAAATAGATAAAGAGATGAATCAGGTTCAGCAATTTAATGAAAGAATAACTGATGTAATGGTCCAGAATGAATTGGAGAGTGTGGATGAAAATTTCTATGTTTCAGAAGTTGAAGACCAAATCAAATATAATGTGGATATAGAAATTGAACTAGATCAATATGCAGTAACTAACCAGAATCAAGCTTCAGTAATGTCAGGAGTTGCACAAAGTAATGTAACCTCTCAAGATTTAATAAACCTTATGTCACAAATGTCTGTTGGTGAAGGAAGACCACCCCCTTTAAATTGTGGCACATTTACAGGCAAGGAAAAAGACAAATTTGCATTCAATACTTTTTTAAATCAATTTAACAATGTCATTGGATCTAGAAAGCAGCTAACTGATGCAACTAAACTAGCCTATTTAGTTGGTTATCTGAGGGATTATGCCCTCTCTGTAGTTAAACATCTGTCTATCACTGACACAAACTATGATATTGCTATTCAGCTGCTCAAGAATGAGTTTCTGGACAATGAATTTATTGTAGATGAAACTTATAAGAATATCCTTAAGGCTTACCCTAATACCACCTTTGATCCAGAATATTCTTCTGTTAAAATCTATTTAAATGAAATGAGATCTTATTTGTCAGATTTGAAAACCCATGGATTTGACTTTCTGGAATCAGGAACTGCTGGTCATTCCCTCATTAGCCAGATCATTTTTAATAAACTTCCTGTGGTAGTGAAAAAGGAATTCATTCATGTATTAGACAAGAATTACCCTAGCATAACTGAAATACTAGATAATTACCATAGAGTCATCACTACCTTAAGTAAAACTTCTTCTGTAAGACCAAAGACTTTTGGTAAAGCCAGCTATAAGCCACATCATACTGATTTCAAATCTTCCAAAACTTTTCGAGAAACTGAAGGTTTTAAAGGAACACTTCAAAACTTTAAGAATACCTCCTCTAAATTCACTTGTAAATTATGTGGAGGGTATGGACATTCCTTAGGGCAATGCAATAACTTCACTAATTATGAAGCTAAGATAGCCAGGTTAAATGAGCTTTCCTTGTGTACCAGATGTGCTGGCTCTGGGCACAATGAGCCTAATTGTTTCGGAAAGCAAGGTAAACTCAGATATGAGTGCAGAAACTGCCATGTTAAAGAACACATAACTCCTCTATGCCCATCTGCTCTTAAAGAAGACAAATTTAAATATCAAATCCAGACAAATGTTAGCCTATGTTTGGCTCAGAGAAGTTTTGATTCATGCCATATGCTTCCAACCATGACCTTAACCCTAAAGAATGGCAAAATGATGAGACAAGTTAGGTGCCTAGTAGATACTGGTAGCCAAAGATCATATATCTCTGACAAGACCTGTGTCCTAGTGTAAGTGAACTGTTTTCTTTGGAATGTGATGCGAGTACATACATCGGAGAAGAAACTAAGGTTTTCACGCAAATGAGTACAGGGATCAAGTTACATGATCGCATTGCCTTCGTTCCTCTATTGGTAGACAAGACCTTAGATATTAAATTTTATGTCCCTGGAATGAATGCAGTCATAAATAAATTCAAACTGAATAACATGAAATTGCTAGATGACTATTTCTATGAACCTGTAAATCATGAACACATCCAGGTGGATATGGTGTTGGGAATAGATGTTTTACAAAACATGACATCTGTATCATGGCAGGAAAAATTAGGTGGCAGTTGTTTAGTAATGCACAATAAAGCAGCACCTATAGGTAATGTCTTCAACTTTCTAGCACCTGCAGAGAGACAGTTTGTAATGCGACTTCTCGCTAAAAAAGATGAAGCTAAATTATGCAGTAAAACTAAGACCATGGTTAATGCAGTGATGGATCCTTTAAAGTCATACTATAACCCATTGGAACATTTATTAGAGGATACAGACGTAGAAAACGGACTAGAACACCTTTTCAGCTTCGAATCAATGGGAATAAAAACCACTGAAGCAGATTTAGTCTCCCTTGAGAGTGAGCAAATTAAGAAGTTTGAGGAAGGAATTTCTTTCAAAGATGGTCATTATAATGTGGAACTGCCATGGTATCAAGATAAAATAGAATATGTGCCATCTAATCATTTTGTTGCTTTAAAGGTGCTGGATAGGACTTTGGATTACTTAAAAAGAAAAAATTTACTGGAAAATTATCAGGCTGTATTTGATCAACAGTTGGATGATGGCATAATAGAAGAATTTGAAGTAAAACCTGCACAGTATGATGAAAAGATCTGGATCCCTCATAGACCAGTCATCAAAATGGAAGAACAGGTTACCACTAAGATCAGGCCTGTCTTCAATTGCTCTTTGAAAACGAACAAAGATTTACCATCCTTGAATGAGGCTGCTTACCCAGGTGTTGATCTTATGAACAGCATTCTTCAATTACTTTTTTTATTTTCGAACCAATAAGTTGGTCATTTTAAGTGATGTCAAACAAGCCTTTCTAATGATCAAATTAAAGGATGAAGTAGACCAAAATAGATTTTGTTTCTTTTGGAAGAGAGGAAATAAGTTAGTAACTTACAGGTTCAAGACTATAGTTTTTGGATTTACCTCTTCTCCTTTCATGTTACATTATGTAATGAGACACCATGCTAATACCTTTCCTGATGACAAATTGAGTAAAATTTTGGCTAATAATTTTTATGTGGACAATTTGATTGTGACAGTAAATGAAACTAATGAAATGCAAGAGTTGTATCATCTGGCATATGAGAGAATGAAAGCAGGTGGATTTACCTTGAGATCTTGGAATTCTAATTCAACTGAATTGCGAACCCAAATGGCTAATGATGGAAGGTTAGTAGAACATACTAGTGAGGAAGAGAAGGTTCTAGGATATAGATATAATGTCCAGCAAGATTCAATGAACATTGCTCTTTGTAAAATAGATCCTGAAGCAAATACTAAAAGAAAAATCCTATCTCAATCATCCAAATTATTTGATCCCTTAAATTTCACTCTTCCTGTGACCATAAGAGGTAAACTTTTGATGAGAAAAATATGAAAGTTAGAAAAAGGTTGGGATGACACCCTGCATGAGGAAATTTGCAGTGAAATAAAAAAATTAAGTAGAGATTTAGAAATGCTGTCTGAAGTGACTTTCCCAAGACAAGCCTTAAATGAACAGAATTCATATGGGCTACATATAGTTTGTGATAGTTCTGCTGAAGCATATGGGTTTGTGGCCTATGCTTTAGATGGAGAGGGTAAAAGCACATACCTACATTCTAAGTCAAAAGTAGCTCCACTAAATAACGGAAAGGAACATAGTATTCCTACACTAGAACTTATGGCAGTAATATTAGCCTTAAAATGTTTACCTACTATTTTAGAGGCTTATAATAACATTCAAATTCAGTTCGTAAATATTTGTGTGGATGCTCAGGTGGTGTTAAACTGGCTTTTGACCAAGGACACTAAAGTAAAATCTAAATTCCTAAAAAACAGAGTGTCGGAAGCTGAAGGACTGAAGTCTGAAATAAATAAGACATTCAAAATGCCTGTAGCATACCACTATGTAAACACTGAACATAACCCTGCAGACTTAATTACCAAGGGTTTGACCTATAGCAACTATTTAGAAAAAATAAAGTTCTGGCTGGAAGGACCTCAGTGGTTGACTAATGATTACCAACTGTGGCCTCAATATCCTCTGTTGAGCATAGCACCTTCCCTAAAGAGTAAAATATGCACTGCTTGTACCTCTCAACCTCCTAAAATAAATACAGGAATACTTAATATAAATAAATATTCATCTTATGAGGACTTGTTGAAGTGCACCACCTACCTATTTAAATTTCTAAGTAAAATAAAGGATTGTAACCCAAAAAAGAAGGCCTTATAATACTGGGTTAAGGTTGCTCAGACAGAATGCTATCAAGATGAATTAAAATTTTTGCAGAACCCAAGTCATGAAAATGAAAGAAATATCCCACTTCTGGTATCTAACCTTAACTTATTCCTTGATGACAGCGGCATTATAAGATCCAGAGGTAGAATTAGCAAATGCCAATATTTTAAATATGAAATACACCATCCTGTGTTACTCCCTAAGGATCACAGGTTA
This sequence comes from Callinectes sapidus, assembly GCA_020233015.1. Classification (NCBI taxonomy): domain Eukaryota; kingdom Metazoa; phylum Arthropoda; class Malacostraca; order Decapoda; family Portunidae; genus Callinectes; species Callinectes sapidus. The sequence continues at coordinate 176,882 of JAHFWG010000092.1, read as the reverse complement.
ACTAAACTCATAATAAATGATGGTCATAATAAAATGCAGCACTTAGGCATAGGAACTACATTGAATTATTTAAGGGAACAAGGGTACTGGATACCCAAGGGTAGAATGGCTGTGAAGCAGGTATTGAGCACATGCCATATATGTAAGAAGTACAATGCCTTAGCATTTAAATATCCCAAATTTACAGACATGCCCAAGCATCAAATGAACCTGGTTATACCTTTTCAGCATGTCTGGGTGGATTATACAGGCCATTTTTGGGTCAGAGATGAAAATAGTGGTCACTCGGTTAAGGTTTATGTCCTGATTTTCACATGCCTTAACATTAGAGCTGTCCACTCCGAATTATTACCCGACATGTCCACTAAGAATTTTTTGTTAGCCTTCCATAGATTTTGCAACCGCTACTCTATTCCACATTACTTGTACAGTGATAATGCCAAAGCTTTTCTGAAGGGTGGAAATATATTAGAAAGTTCCCTTCAGTCCAAAGAAGTACAGGAAGAGCTGGAAAAGATTAATATCAAGCATGTAAAAATTCCCTTGTACACTGCATGGATTGGTGCTGCATGGGAAAGATTAATAAGGGTGCTTAAGACCTGTCTGTATAAGGTAGTAGGAAGGGCTAAGTTATCATATTTTGAGATGTTGACTTCTCTATCTAACATCCAACTAGCCATAAATTCTAGACCTTTAACATACCGGTCCAGTTCTGAGAGCTTGGAGTTCATAACACCTAACTCCTTCCGGAAACTTCATGGGGACTCATCTCTGGTACTGAGGGGGGGTAATGGTGAAATATGGGTGGATGACCAAAGCCAGCCCTCCTTAGAAAAGACCATAGAAGAACAAGAACTAGTCCTTGAAAGTTAAAAAAAATTGTGGTACGAAAGTTATCTCCTCAGCCTGAGAGAACACAGCAGAAACCTATACCAGTGCTCTTGGGAAAATAAAATTAACGAAGGGGATATCGTACTAATAAGATCATTAAATAAACCCAGACCCTTCTGGTTAATGGGCAGAGTATTGCAAACAATGAAAGGGCTTGATGGCAAAATAAGAACAGTTCAACTTAAACAAAGTAATGGTGCAGTAGAATTTCACTCAATATGTAATCTCTATCCCCTTGAACTTACCATAACTCATGCTGGTAGAGAATCAAATAGGGCCAAAGAAGACACCCCTAATGATGTAACCCCAGTCCGGAACGGCGGTGACAATCTCAGGGGGGCCAGGCCAAAAAGGAAGGCTACTGATAGATTTAATAAGATGCTTATGGATGATTTAGAGTACTTGTAAATATGATGCTTAGGGATGATTTAGAGTACTTGTAAATATAAATTTCTGCTACACCCATGAAGGTGAGGACTTCTAGGATTTAGTTCAAGTGTTAGTAAAAAAATGCTACACCTTCACTGAAGGTGAGGATGTTAGCAAAATATGCTACACCTTCACTGAAGGTGAGGATATGAGGAAAATGCAACACCTTCACTAAAGGTGATGCAATTAATAGTATTAAGGTATTAGCTTAAGGGGGGGGTAAGGTTTAAATTTAAGACTAGGTTAAGGTGAGATAAAGTAGGTTAGGATAAAATGCTACACCTTTCCTATAGGTGAGGAGTTTGGTAGGGGCATGACTATTTGGATGAGATGAGCAGCGATCTCAACCTCCCCGAGTTGCATTTCCACCTTTTTCTCTCTCTCTTACTACAGTAAATCCCCATTTCATCTCTTCATTTAAAATAAATA
>JAHFWG010000092.1:158158-175033 GCA_020233015.1 Callinectes sapidus | reverse complement strand
AGCGACATATGTGACTCTACATTCGAAGACCTCCACCCGCCTCTCAAGTGTAAATTCTTTTATCATAAAGAAAGTAATTGATTGTAATATCGATAATGTTGTAAACGTTAAAAAACTTGCCAGTGGTGACCTACTTGTGCAGACACTTAACGTAAGTCAAGTTAAATCATTGTTGAAGCTCCGGACCATCCATGACATCGAGATCGAGGCTTTCATTCCAGTATCTATGAACTCGTGTCAGGGAGTTGCCTCCCACCGCGATTTTGTGGATATAGATGAGGCCGAGATTACTGATTGCATGGCTGACCAGGATGTAATTGAAGCTCGTAAGATAACTAAGAATGTTGACGGCACCAGAAGAAGCACAACATCTTTTATTTTAACTTTCAGTGCTGCTAAATTGCCGGATAAGGTTCATGTAGGATAGGAGTCGGTCTCCGTTCGTCCCTACATTCCGAATCCTCTCCGCTGCTTCAATTGTCAACTTTATGGTCATCATGGAAATGCTTGTCGGTCTTCCCACGCCTATTGCGGTAGATGCTCAGATGAGGGTCATTCTGCAGACCAATGTACATCTCTTGTCCAAAAGTGCCGTAACTGTGAAGGTGCTCATTCCACTTTCTCGCGCGATTGCCCCGCGTGGAAATTGGAAAAAGAGATCTGCACAGTGAAAGCTACTGAAGGGATGTCCTACTATGAAGCAAGGATGAGAGTGAAGCAGACGCAGTCCGCACCTGCTTCAAACGCTTCTTATGCTTCAGCAGTAAGGGCTCCTCCCAAGATGTGCACTATTGGAATCCAGACTGATCCGTTGCCTGACTCATCTACCTCTACAGTTTCCCCTTCAACCTCTTCCTCATCACCTGATAAAACTACATCCACTTCAACTAAAACTTCTACTGCTATAACTTCCTCTGCTCCATATCTGTCCGCTATCTCTCGTACTCCCAGTAAGAGTGAAAAGACTGACAAGTCTGATAAACTAAATTTAACAAAACTTGAACGCACTCGCCCTTCTCATGTCGTCGCACCTCCCGCGCCCTCGAGGAGGAGTTCTCACGCTCGCTCCCTCTCGACGAGCTCCGGGGAGTTAACAATTGATGACCCAATGGATGTCACCACTAGTAAGGGCCGGGAGAGGTCCCCCGGCAGCGCTTCTGAGCGCAAAAGGACCAAGAAACACGGCCGCCACCTCCACTCTTAAGCCATAATGTTCAAGGTGTTACAGTGGAACTGTAGAAGTATTCGAAATAAAGATTCATATTTGTCACTTTTAGTGAACATACACAGGCCGTCTGTTATTTGTCGACAGGAGACGAGACTGCAGGATCAGCCTGATCCTACAGTGCTAAAACACTACCATCCGTATAGAAGATATGAGGGACACGGTGTTGCCATATACATACACAAAACACTAACACAAACAGAAGTGACGTTGAATACAACTCTGGAAGCTGTCGCGTGCAGGGTGAGATTCAACAACACGTATCTGGCTATATGTTCCCTCTACTTGCCTCCCAATACCCCAATTGTTGATGACGACATCACATCACTAATTAGCCAGCTTCCGGGCAACAGGCTAGTACTGGGCGACTTTAACGCCCATCATCAGCAATGGGGAAGTGAGAGGTCAAGTGTACGTGGGGAGCAGATAGTTGACATTATGTTGCAGACAAACCTCTGTCTTCTGAACGATGGAAGTGCGACGCGTGTAGATGATCGGACTGGTAACGCGTCTGCCATTGATCTGTCATTGTTATCGCCGGGTATACTCCCTGACTTCTCCTGGGAAGTCATCGACGACTCCAACGGAAGTGACCATCTACCCATCTGTATCTCTTACTCACGCGACATCCCGCCCACCCCCCGCACTCCCAAGTTCAACTTTAAGAGAGCAGATTGGGCAACCTTCCGTGGGATTGCCGACGTGGAGATATATCTGGCGAGGACATTGACACGATGGTCAGCAACGCAACGCGATCCATATTACACGCCGCCGAGGCTTCTATTCCGAAAACTTCTACAGTTCACACTAAGCCTGGAGTTTCATGGTGGACAACGGATTGCCGACAAGCACTTCGTGAGCGTAATAGGCGATACAGGCATTTCAGCCAGCAGCCCAGTCAAGCAAACTTCATAGCCTATAAAAAGGCAAGGGCTCAGGCAAGGAAAGTCATCCGTAATGCAAAAACTAACTCATTCAGACAATTTATCTCATCTGTGAACCGCACCACACCCCTGTCAAAAGTGTGGCAAACAATAAACATATTTAACAATAAAAAACCATACATCCCAATAAATACTCTAAATATAAATAACAGAATAAGAGACAACAAACAAGAAATAGCAAATGCAATAGCCCAACATTTTTATCAGGCAAGCAGTTCCGCCTACTACACTCCTGCCTTCCTTCCTCGCAAGGAGGGGGCAGAACTCTCAGTCCCAAACTTTGCCACGGGAGGCGTAAACTCGGACTACAACACAGAGTTTACGTTGGATGAACTCCTTCTTGCCCTGAAATACTGTAAAGGCTCCAGTCCAGGTCCAGACAACATTTCATATATTATGTTACAACATCTCGGCCACCATTCCATCACTAAATTAGTATTGCTCTACAATAAAATATGGACCACCCACACATTTCCTAAGTCTTGGGGCTTTGCCCATACCATCCCAATCCCCAAAAAGACTGGACGCCTTACGGACCCCAGTGCGTTTCGCCCTATTGCGCTCACGAGCTGTCTATGTAAGGGCATGGAACGTATGGTAAAGCGAAGGCTGCTTTTTGTTTTAGAAGCGAAGGGTTTGTTAGGTGATGAGCAGTCGGGGTTTCGGAAGTACCGAAACACGATGGATCACCTAACACACCTGGAGCATTGCATTTCAGAGGCAGTTGCCAAAAAAGAATTCATGATAGGGGTGTTCCTAGACATCCACAAAGCCTTCGACATGACATGGCGACACGGTATCCTCACGAAACTCTACGCTCATGGCTTCAGAGGTAACTTGCCCATTTTTGTTTATAATTTCCTACAGGACAGAACATTCTCTGTCAAGCTTCCTGGTAACGTAATCTCGGACGTTTTCGGCCAGGAGAACGGGGTGCCGCAGGGTAGTGTTCTTAGTCCTATATTATTTTGTATTATGATTAATGATATTCTGTCCACAACTCCCGTCCCTAGGAATCTTAAATACTCACTGTACGCTGACGACTGTGCGTTATGGCACTCCTCGCCTAACGCTCAGTTCTCAGCGGGGCGGAGTCAAGACGCTCTTGATTCCGTTCAGCATTGGGCCTCTTTGTGGGGATTTAAGTTTTCCGTTGCTAAGTGTATCGGTGTTGTTTTTACTAGACGCAACGTACCTAATTTGCAATTGACTCTTCAAGGCCAGCCGATACCTTTTCAAAATTCAGTCAAATTCTTGGGTCTGCATTTTGACAGCAGACTCAATTGGAAGACTCACATTGATGAACTACTCATCCGTTGCCGTAAAAAAATCAATGTCCTCAAATACCTCCGTGGTACTTCATGGGGAGCAGACAGAAAATCTTTATTAATGGTGTACAAGTCCTTAATTCGCTCTCATTTAGACTATGGCTCCCCGGTGTATGGGTCTGGGTCGGAACCAACATTGAGGAGGTTGGATGTTTTGCAAAATGAATGTGTGAGAATGTGTCTTGGAGCCCTGCGCTGCACTCGTGTGGCGAGGATGGAGGTTGAGGCCAACATACCACCGCGACAACACCGTCGCGATGCCCTACTCTTATCTTATGGGATAAAAACCGCCCGGAAAGCGCACCTCGGCAACACAGCAAGCAAAATCATCTGGCAGCACCACCACCTCCACACTGCAGTCCTCCGTCCAGTCTCTGTCAGACTTAACGCCCTATGCCAACAAACGGGCCGGAGACTGGACGAGGCGGACCGTCTCGTGCTGCCCACCCTTCCCCCATGGAAGAAACAAAAAACATCAATAAACACATCATGGCTAAGGGGGAAGAAGGCTGTTGTTGCCGAGGCTGAGCACCACCAGCGCTTCCGGGCCCTCATCGCTGGCCTCCCTCCATCCCCACACATATATACTGACGGCTCCAAGACGGATGAATGTGTGGGTGCAAGTGTGTGGTCGTGTGAATGTACCCTCAGGTTCCGACTACCGACTCATACATCGGTCTTTTCCGCTGAAATTTTTGCCATTGACAACGCCATAGATTATGCTTTAAATTCATCTCATCATTCAATTACAATTTTTTCGGACTCTATGTCAGCCCTTCAGGCAATAGAGTCCGGCTGTACGGATACAAATGAAATCCAGGGCAACATCATTAATAAATTAAATTCAAGTCGTAAATCCTTCTCACTGATTTGGGTGCCTGGACATACCAATAGTCGCGGGAATGAACAGGCTGACATGCTAGCTCGGTCTGCCGCAGAGCTCGAGGGAGCGTGGAACCTCCGTCGGGATCTGCAGTCATGTCGCTCAGTTGTTAAATCATCAGCAAAACTCCTGTGGCAGAGTCACTGGGATAACCTCCACCTACAAACCATCAAACCCATCCTAGGCGAGTGGGCTTCCTCCAATCGCCCCACAAGGCGGGAGGAGGTTGTCCTCGCACGACTCAGGATGGGCTGCACCCTCCCCACCCACATGCTCCCCTACATAGCCAACGCTTTCCCACCACAATGTTCCATATGCAATGTCACCCTCTCTGTCGAGCACATCCTGCTTCATTGTGTGCGTTATCGTGAGGAGAGGCGGCCCTTGGCGGCGTATTGCCAGAGTCGCGGCCTCACACTAACGCACACCACCCTTTGGGGTGACGAACACCCGGATGTGGTCGATAGACTGATGATTTACCTGACTGAGACCAACTTAATGAGAGAGTTGTGATTTATGTGTATATATTCTATATGATGCACTATGTATATATATATATATTTTTTTTTCACTCCAAAATATATATAATGTAAATAAAAGTATGAAAGTGTGTATGAATCCCATCCAGCGTGATTTGATATCAATGTTTTTATTTTTATTATTATTTTCTTATTACATTTTTTTTTTTTTTTTTTTTTTTTTTTAATAAAAGCAATACGTAGTAACACTACGTAGTTACCTTGTGTGTTTGTGTGTTGCCCACTCCATCCCCTGCCTTGACAAAAGACAATAGTTTTGCAATAGGAATAGGTGCCCTATGTGAATGAAGCGTGTGTGTAAGTGTGACTGTTGTTATTGTTGTTGTTGTTGATGTTGTTGTGTTTGTTGTTGTTGTTTTGTTGTTATTATGGTTGATGTTATTTAAAAAATAAAATAAATAAATAAAAAAAATAAATAAATAAATAAAACAAAAACAAAAAAAACTTTAAAATAATATAAAACACAAATAAATAAATAAAAAAAGCACTTGTATATACAAATACACTAACCTAATAATAAAATTGGCCTAATACCCATGTCTGGGTGATGGCCATTAAAATTATAAAAAAAAAAAAAAAAAAAAAAAAAAATCATCACGTCGAGCAGAGACAGACTGAGCCCAGACACCGTGCCACTAACACGTGTCCTGTAGCACTGTCTGCCTGCCACCTTTGTGTGGATTATTTTGTACGCCCATCTGGCCTAGGGTTTAGATAAATAAAGTTAGGCTTCCCATTGACCCGTGATTTTAGATTTGCTTCTCACTACCCTGTCCTTAGCGGCAACAGAAGGTGTCTGTTGCCACCGTGTCAGATTGTCTTTCCTCTCTTACCTACGGAGGATCCGCCTCAGTGAGCGTGCTTTTGGGGTGAATTAACACCGTCCGGCCCCCATAGAGTGGTTTGGCAGGACAATCTGACCTTAGAAAACTCCTCCCTGATCTCCTCCCACTTGCGTCCCGCTCCCCTCCAGTAGGAGGGGGGTGTACCCCCTCCATGCCGGACGGACCCTCCTCCCCTCCCCCTCCAAGGGGGAGGGAAGGCACTGATCGACGACCCCAGACTGCCAGACTGAATATTGACCCCAGTAAAGCGACATATGTGACCTACATTCGAAGACCTCCACCCGCCTCTCAAGTGTAAATTCTTTTATAATAAAGAAAGTAATTGATTGTAATGTTGGTAATGTTGTAAACGTTAAAAAACTTGCCAGTGGTGACCTATTAGTTCAGACCCTTAACGTTAGTCAAGTAAAGTCATTGTTGAAGCTCCGAACCATCCATGACATCGAGATCGAGGCTTTCATTCCAGTATCTATGAACTCGTGTCGGGGAGTTGCCTCCCACCGCGATTTTGTGGATATGGATGAGACCGAGATTACTGATTGCATGGCTGACCAGGATGTAATTGAAGCTCGTAAGATCACTAAGAATGTTGACGGCACCAGAAAGAGCACAGCATCAGTTATTTTAACTTGCAGTGCTGCTAAATTGCCGGATAGGGTTCATGTAGGATATGAGTCGGTTTCCGTTCGTCCCTACATTCCGAATCCTCTCCGTTGCTTCAATTGTCAACTTTATGGACAACATGGAAATGCTTGTCGGTCTTCCCACGCCTACTGCGGTAGATGTTCAGATGAGGGTCATTCTGCAGACCAATGTACATCTCTTGTCCAAAAGTGCCGTAACTGTGAAGGTGCTCATTCCACTTTCTCGCGCGATTGCCCCGCGTGGAAATTGGAAAAAGAGATCTGCACAGTGAAAGATACTGAAGGGATTTCCTACTATGAAGCAAGGATGAGAGTGAAGCAGACGCAGTCCGCACCTGCTTCAAACGCTTCTTATGCTTCAGCAGTAAGGGCTCCTCCCAAGATGTGCACTATTGGAATCCAGACTGATCCGTTGCCTGCCTCATCTACCTCTCCAGTTTCCCCTTCAACCTCTGCCTCATCACCTGATAAAACTACATCCACTTCAACTAAAACTTCTACTGCTATAACTTCCTCTGCTCCATATCTGTCCGCTATCTCTCGTGCTCCCAGTAAGATGAAAAGACTAACAAGTCTGATCAACTGAATTTAACAAAACTAGAACGCACTCGCCCTTCTCATGTCGTCGCATCTACCGCGCCCTCAAGGAGAAGTTCTCACGCTTGCTCCCTCTCGACGATCTCCGGGGAGTTACCGATTGATGACCGAATGGATGTCACCATTAGTAAGGACTGGGAGAGATCCCCCGGCAGCTCTTCAGAGCGCAAAAGGACCAGGAAACACGGCCGCCACCTCCATTCTTAAGCCATAATGTTCACGGTGTTACAGTGGAACTGCAGAAGTATTCGACATAAAGATTCATATTTGTCACTTTTAGTGAACATACACAGGCCGTCTGTTATTTGTCTACAGGAGACGAGACTGCAGGATCAGCCTGATCATACAGTGCTAAAACACTACCATCCGTATAGAAGATATGAGGGACACGGTGTTGCCATATACATACACAAAACACTAACACAAACAGAAGTGACGTTGAATACACCTCTGGAAGCTGTCGCGTGCAGGGTGAGATTCAACAACACGTATCTGGCTATATGTGCCCTCTACTTGCCTCCCAATACCCACATTGTTGATGACGACATCACATCACTAATTAGCCAGCTTCCGGGCAACAGGCTAGTACTGGGCGACTTTAACGCCCATCATCAGCCATGGGGAAGTGAGAGGTCAAGTGTACGTGGGGAGCAGATAGTTGACATTATGTTGCAGACAAACCTCTGTCTTCTGAACGATGGAAGTGCGACTCGTGTAGATGATCGGACTGGTAACGCGTCTGCCATTGATCTGTCATTGCTATCGCCGGGTATACTCCCTGACTTCTCCTGGGAAGTCATCGACGACTCCCACGGAAGTGACCATCTACCCATCTGTATTTCTTACTCACGCGACATCCCGCCCACCCCCAGCACTCCCAAGTTCAACTTTAAGAGAGCAGATTGGGCAACCTTCCGTGGGATTGCCGACGTGGATATATCTGGCGAGGACATTGCCACGATGGTCAGCAACGCAACGCGATCCATATTACACGCCGCCGAGGCTTCTATTCCGAAAACTTCTACAGTTCACACTAAGCATGGAGTTTCATGGTGGACAACGGATTGCCGACAAGCACTTCGTGAGCGTAATAGGCGATACAGGCATTTCAGCCAGCAGCCCAGTCAAGCAAACTTCATAGCCTATAAAAAGGCAAGGGCTCAGGCAAGGAAAATCATCCGTAATGCAAAATCAGACTCGTTCAAACAATTTATATCATCAGTTAACCGCACCACACCACTATCAAAAGTGTGGCAAAGAATAAACATATTAAATAATTAAAAACCATACAACCCAATAAACACACAAAACATAAATAACCAAATAATTGACAACAAACAAGATATAGCAAATGCAATAGCCCACCATTTTTATCAGGCAAGCAGTTCCGAATACTACACCCCTGCCTTCCTCCCCCGCAAGGAGGAAGCAGAACTCTCAGTCCCAAACTTTGCCACGGGAGGCGGAAACTCGGACTACAACACAGAGTTTACGTTGGATGAACTCCTTCTTGCCCTGAAATACTGTAAAGGCTCCAGTCCAGGTCCAGATAATATTTCATATATTATGTTACAGCATCTCGGCCACCATTCCATCACTAAATTATTATTGCTCTACAACAAAATATGGACCACCCACACATTTCCTAAGTCTTGGGGCTTTGCCCATACCATCCCAATCCCCAAAAAGACTGGACGCCTTACGGACCCCAGTGCGTTTCGCCCTATTGCGCTCACGAGCTGTCTATGTAAGGTCATGGAACGTAGGGTAAAGCGAAGGCTGCTTTTTGTTTTAGAAGCGAAGGGTTTGTTAGGTGATGAGCAGTCGGGGTTTCGGAAGTACCGAAACACGATGGATCACCTAACACACCTGGAGCATTGTATTTCAGAGGCATTTGCCAAAAAAGAATTTATGATAGGGGTGTTCCTAGACATCCACAAAGCCTTCGACATGACATGGCGACACGGTATCCTCACGAAACTCTACGCTCATGGCTTCAGAGGTAACTTGCCCATTTTTGTTTATAATTTCCTACAGGACAGAACATTCTCTGTCAAGCTTCTTGGTAACGTAATCTCGGACGTTTTCGTCCAGGAGAACGTGGTGCCGCAGGGTAGTGTTCTTAGTCCTATATTATTTTGTATTATGATTAATGATATTCTGTCCACAACTCCCGTCCCCAGGAATCTTAAATACTCACTATACGCTGACGACTGTGCGTTATGGCACACCTCGCCTAACGCTTAGTTCTCAACGGGGCGGATTCAAGACGCTCTTGATTCCGTTCAGCATTGGGCCTCTTTGTGGGGATTTAAGTTTTCCGTTGCTAAGTGTATCGGTGTTGTTTTTACTAGACGTAACGTACCTGATTTGCAATTATATCTTCAAGGCCAGCCGATACCATTTAAAAATTCAGTCGAATTCTTGGGTCTGCATTTTGACAGCAGACTCAATGTGAAGACCCACATTAATGAACTACTTATCCGTTGCCGTAAGAAAATCAATGTCCTCAAATACCTCCGTGGTACTTCATGGGGAGCAGACAGGAAATCTTTATTAATGGTGTACAAGTCCTTAATTCGCTCTCATTTAGACTATGGCTCACCGGTGTATGGGTCTGGGTCGGAACCAACATTGAGGAGGTTGGCTGTTTTGCAAAATGAATGTGTGAGAATGTGTCTTGGAGCCCTGCGCTGCACTCGTGTGGCGAGGATGGAGGTTGAGGCCAACATACCACCGCTACAACACCGTCGCGATGCCCTACTATTATCTTATGGGATAAAAACCGCCCGGAAAGCGCACCTCGGCAACACAGCAAGCAAAATCATCTGGCAGCACCACCACCTCCACACTGCAGTCCTCCGTCCAGTCTCTGTCAGACTTAACGCCCTATGCCAACAAACGGGCGTGAGACTGGACGAGGCGGACCGTCTCGTGCTGCCCACCCTTCCCCCATGGAAGAAACAAAACACATCATGGCTAAGGGGGAAGAAGGCAGTTGTTGCCGAGGCTGAGCACCACCAGCGCTTCCGGGCCCTCATCGCTGGCCTCCCTCCATCCCTACACATATATACTGACGGCTCCAAGACGGATGAATGTGTGGGTGCAAGTGTGTGGTCGTGTGAATGTGCCCTCAGGTTCCGACTGCCGAATCATACATCGGTCTTTTCCGCTGAAATTTTTGCCATTGATAAAGCCATAGACTATGCTTTAAATTCATCTCATCGTTCAATTATCATTTTTTCGGACTCTATGTCAGCCCTTCAGACAATAGAGTCCGGCCGTACGGATCCAAATGAAATCCAGGGCAACATCATTAATAAATTAAATTCAAGTCGTAAATCTTTCTCGCTGATTTGGGTGCCCGGACATACCAATATTCGCGGGAATGAACAGGCTGACATGCTAGCTCGGTCTGCCGCAGAGCTCGAGGGAGCGTGGAACCTCCGTCGAGATCTGCAGTCATGTCTCTCAGTTGTTAAATCATCAGCAAAACTCCTATGGCAGAGTCACTGGGATAACCTCCACCTACAAACCATCAAACCCATCCTAGGCGAGTGGGCTTCCTCCAATCGCCCCACAAGGCGGGAGGAGGTTGTCCTCGCACGCCTCAGGATGGGCTGCACCCTCCCCACCCACATGCTCCCTTACATAGCCAACGCTTTCCCACCACAATGTTCCATATGCAATGTCACCCTCTCTGTCGAGCACATCCTGCTTCACTGTGTGCGTTATCGTGAGGAGAGGCGGCCCTCGGCGGCGTATTGCCAGAGTCGCGGCCTCACACTAACGCACACCACCCTTTTGGGTGACGAACACCCGGATGTGGTCGATAGACTGATGATTTACCTGACTGAGACCAACTTAAAGAGAGAGTTGTGATTTATGTGTATATATTCTATATGATGCACTATGTATATATATATATATATATATATATATATATATATATATTTTTTTTTTCACTCCAAAATATATATAATGTAAATAAAAGTATGAAAGTGTGTATGAATCCCATCCAGCGTGATTTGATATCAATGTTTTCATTTGTATTATTATTTTCTTATTACATTTTTTTTTTTTTTTTAATAAAAGCAATACGTAGTAACACTACGTAGTTACCTTGTGTGTTTGTGTGTTGCCCCCTCCATACCCTGCCTTGACAAAAGACAATAGTTTTGCAATAGGAATAGGTGCCCTATGTGAATGAAGCGTGTGTGTAAGTGTGACTGTTGTTATTGTTGTTGTTGTTGATGTTGTTGTGTTTGTTGTTGTTGTTTTGTTGTTATTATGGTTGATGTTATTTAAAAAAATAATAAATAAATAAAATAAATAAATAAATAAATAAAACAAAATCAAAAAAAACTTTGAAATAATATAAAACACAAATAAATAAATAAATAAAGCACTTGTATATACAAATACAATAACCTAATAATAAAATTGGCCTAATACCCATGTCTGGGTGATGGCCATTAAAAAAAAAAAAAAAAAAAAAAAAAAAATCCAGTCAGCACCACCCACACGACTGAGCCCAGACACCGTGCCACTAACACGTGTCCTGTAGCACTGTCTGCCTGCCACCTTTGCGTGGATTATTTTGTACGCCCATCTGGCCTAGGGTTTAGATAAATAAAGTTAGGCTTCCCATTGACCCGTGATTTTAGATTTGCCTCTCACTACCCTGTCCTTAGCGGCAACAGAAGGTGTCTGTTGCCACCGTGTCAGATTGTCTTTCCTCTCTTACCTACGGAGGATCCGCCTCAGTGAGCGTTCTTTTGGGGTGAATTAACACCGTCCGGCCCCCATAGAGTGGTTTGGCAGGACAATCTGACCTTAGAAAACTCCTCCCTGATCTCCTCCCACTTGCGTCCCGCTCCCCTCCAGTAGGAGGGGGGTGTAACCCCTCCATGCCGGACGGACCCTCCTCCCCTCCCCCTCCAAGGGGGAGGGAAGGCACTGATCGACGACCCCAGACTGCCAGACTGACTATTGACCCCAGTAAAGCGACATATGTGACTCTACATTCGAAGACCTCCACCCGCCTCTCAAGTGTAAATTCTTTTATAATAAAGAAAGTAATTGATTGTAATGTTGGTAATGTTGTAAACGTTAAAAAACTTGCCAGTGGTGACCTATTAGTTGAGACCCTTAACGTTAGTCAAGTAAAGTCATTGTTGAAGCTCCGAACCATCCATGACATCGAGATCGAGGCTTTCATTCCAGTATCTATGAACTCGTGTCGGGGCGTTGCCTCCCACCGCGATTTTGTGGATATGGATGAGGCCGAGATTACTGATTGCATGGCTGACCAGGATGTAATTGAAGCTCGTAAGATCACTAAGAATGTTGACGGCACCAGAATGAGCACAGCATCTGTTATTTTAACTTTCAGTGCTGCTAAATTGCCGGATAGGGTTCATGTAGGATATGAGTCGGTTTCCGTTCGTCCCTACATTCCGCATCCTCTCCGTTGCTTCAATTGTCAACTTTATGGACACCATGGAAATGCTTGTCGGTCTTCCCACGCCTACTGCGGTAGATGTTCAGATGAGGGTCATTCTGCAGACCAATGTACATCTCTTGTCCAAAATTGCCGTAACTGTGAAGGTGCTCATTCCACTTTCTCGCGCGATTGCCCCGCGTGGAAATTGGAAAAAGAGATCTGCACAGTGAAAGCTACTGAAGGGATTTCCTACTATGAAGCAAGGATGAGAGTGAAGCAGACGCAGTCCGCACCTGCTTCAAACGCTTCTTATGCTTCAGCAGTTAGGGCTCCTCCCAAGATGTGCACTATTGGAATCCAGACTGATCCGTTGCCTGACTCATCTACCTATACAGTTTCCCCTTCAACCTCTGCCTCATCACCTGATAAAACTACATCCACTTCAACTAAAACTTCTACTGCTATAACTTCCTCTGCTCCATATCTGTCAGCTATCTCTCGTACTCCCAGTAAGAGTGAAAAGACTGACAAGTCTGATAAACTAAATTTAACAAAACTTGCACGCACTCGCCCTTCTCATGTCGTCGCAGCTCCCGCGCCCTCGAGGAGGAGTTCTCACGCTCGCTCCCTCTCGACGAGCTCCGGGGAGTTAACAATTGATGACCCAATGGATGTCACCACTAGTAAGGGCCGGGAGAGGTCCCCCGGCAGCTCTTCTGAGCGCAAAAGGACCAAGAAACACGGCCGCCACCTGTACTGTAGAACTGTAACTGTAACCTGGAACTGTAGAAGTATTCGAAATAAAGATTCATATTTGTCACTTTTAGTGAACATACACAGGCCGTCTGTTATTTGTCTACAGGAGACGAGACTGCAGGATCAGCCTGATCCTACAGTGCTAAAACACTATCATCCGTATAGAAGATATGAGGGACACGGCATTGCCATATACATACATAAAACACTAACACAAACAGAAGTGACGTTGAATACACCCCTGGAAGCTGTCGCGTGCAGGCTTAGATTCAACAACACGTATCTGGCTAGCTGATCCCTCTACTTGCCTCCCAATATCCCCATTGTTGATGACGATATTACATCACTGATTAGCCAGCTTCCGGGTAACAGGCTAGTACTGGGCGACTTTAACGCTCATCATCAACAATGGGAAAGTGAGAGGTCAAGTGTACGTGGGGAACAGATACATGGCATTATGTTGCAGACAAACCTCTGTCTTCTGAACGACGGAAGTGCGACTCGTGTAGATGAGCGGACCGGTAACGCGTCTGCCATTGATGTTGCATTGTTATCGCCAGGTATATATACTCCCTGACTTCTCCTGGGAAGTCATCGACGACTCCCACGGAAGTGACCATCTACCCATCTGTATCTCTTACTCACGCGACATCCCGCCCACCCCCCGCACTCCCAAGTTCAACTTTAAGAGAGCAGATTGGGCAACCTTCCGTGGGATTGCCGACGTGGATATATCTGGCGAGGACATTGACACGCTGGTCAGCAACGCAACACGATCCATATTACACGCCGCCGAGGCTTCTATTCCGAAAACTTCTACAGTTCACACTAAGCATGGAGTTTCATGGTGGGCAACGGATTGCCGACAAGCACTTCGTGAGCGCAATAGGCGATACAGGCATTTCAGCCAGCAGCCCAGTCAAGCAAACTTCATAGCCTATAAAAAGGCAAGGGCTCAGGCAAGGAAAGTCATCCACAATGCAAAAACTGACTCATTCAGACAATTCATTTCAACAGTGAATCGCACCACACCCCTGTCAAAAGTGTGGCAAACAATAAACATATTCAATAATAAAAAAACATACATCCCAATAAACACTCTGAACATAAATAACCAAACAATTGACAACAAACAAGAAATAGCAAATGGAATAGCCCAACATTTTTATCAGGCAAGCAGTACCGCGTACTACACCCCTGCCTTCCTCCCCCGCAAGGAGGAGGCAGAACTCTCAGTCCCAAACTTTGCCACGGGAGGCGTAACCTCGGATTACAACACAGAGTTTACGTTGGATGAACTCCTTCTTGCCCTGAAATACTGTAAAGGCTCCAGTCCAGGTCCAGATAATATTTCATATATTATGTTACAGCATCTCGGCCACCATTCAATTACTAAATTATTATTGCTTTATAACAAAATATGGACCACACACACATTTCCTAAGTCTTGGGGCTTTGCACATACCATCCCAATCCCCAAAAAGACTGGACGCCTTACGGACCCCAGTGCGTTTCGCCCTATTGCACTCACGAGCTGTCTATGTAAGGTCATGGCACGTATGGTAAAGCGAAGGCTGCTTTTTGTTTTAGAAGCGAAGGGTTTGTTAGGTGATGAACAGTCGGGGTTTCGGACGTACCGAAGCACGATGGATCACCTAACACACCTAGAGCATTGCATTTCAGAGGCATTTGCCAAACAAGAATTCATGATAGGGGTGTTCCTAGACATCCACAAAGCCTTCGACATGACATGGCGACACGGAATCCTCACGAAACTCTACGCTCATGGCTTCAGAGGTAACTTGCCCATTTTTGTTTATCATTTCCTACAGGACAGAACATTCTCTGTCAAGCTTCCTGGTAACGTAATCTCGGACGTTTTCGTCCAGGAGAACGGGGTGCCGCAGGGTAGTGTTCTTAGTCCTATATTATTTTGTATTATGATTAATGATATTCTGTCCACAACTCCCATCGCCAGGAATCTTAAATACTCACTGTACGCTGACGACTGTGCGTTATGGCACTCCTCGCCTAACGCTCAGTTCTCAGCAGGGCGGATTCAAGACGCTCTTGATTCCGTTCAGCATTGGGCCTCTTTGTGGGGATTTAAGTTTTCCGTTGCTAAGTGTATCGGTGTTGTTTTTACTAGACGTAACGTACCTAATTTGCAATTGACTCTTCAAGGCCAGCCGATACCTTTTCAAAATTCAGTCAAATTCTTGTGTCTGCATTTTGACAGCAGACTCAATTGGAAGACTCACATTAATGAACTACTCATCCGTTGCCGTAAAAAAATCAATGTCCTCAAATCCCTCCGTGGTACTTCATGGGGAGCAGACAGAAAATCTTTATTAATGGTGTACAAGTCCTTAATTCGCTCTCATTTAGACTATGGCTCACCGGTGTATGGGTCTGGGTCGGAACCAACATTGAGGAGGTTGGATGTGTTGCAAAATGAATGTGTGAGAATGTGTCTTGGGGCCCTGCGCTGCACTCGTGTGGCGAGGATGGAGGTTGAGGCCAATGTACCACCACTGAAACACCGTCGTGATACGCTATTGTTAGCATATGGGATGAACACAGCCCGGAAAGCTCCCCTCGGCAACGCAGCAAGCAAGATCGTCTGGCAGCACCACCACCTCCACACTGCGGTCCACCGTCCAGTCTCTGTCAGACTTAACGCTCTATGCCAACAAACGGGCGTGAGACTGGACGAGGCGGACCGCCTCGTGATGCCCACCCTTCCCCCTTGGAAAAAACAACAAACAACAGTCAACACAACATGGATAAGGGGGAAGAAGGCTGGTGTTGCCGAGGCAGAGCTCCACCAACACTTCCGGGCCCTCATCGCTGGCCTCCCTCCATCCCTACACATTTATACTGACGGCTCCAAGACGGATGAATGTGTGGGTGCAAGTGTGTGGTCGTGTGAATGTGCCCTCAGGTTCCGACTGCCGACTCATTTATCGGTCTTTTCCGCTGAAATTTTTGCCATTGATAAAGCCATAGACTATGCTTTAAATTCATCTCATCGTTCAATTATCATTTTTTCGGACTCTTTGTCAGCCCTTCAGGCAATAGAGTCCGGACGTACGGATACAAATGAAATCCAGGGCAACATCATTAATAAATTAAATTCAAGTCGTAAATCCTTCTCACTGATTTGGGTGCCTGGACATTCCAATATTCGCGGGAATGAAGAGGCTGACATGCTAGCTCTGTCTGCCGCAGAGCTCGAGGGAACGTGGAACCTCCGTCGGGATCTGCAGTCATGTCTCTCAGTTGTTAAATCATCAGCAAAACTCCTGTGGCAGAGTCACTGGGATAACCTCCACCTACAAACCATCAAACCCATCCTAGGGGAGTGGGCTTCCTCCAATCGCCCCACAAGGCGGGAGGAGGTTGTCCTCGCACGCCTCAGGATGGGCTGCACCCTCCCCCCCCACATGCTCCCCTACATAGCCAACGCATTCCCACCACAATGTTCTGTATGCAATGTCACCCTCTCTGTCGAGCACATCCTGCTTCACTGTGTGCGTTATCGTGAGGAGAGGCGGCCCTTGGCGGCGTATTGCCAGAGGCGCGGCCTCACGCTAACGCAGACCACCCTTCTGGGTGACGAACACCCGAATGTGGTCGATAGACTGACGATTTACCTGAATGAGATC
>JAHFWG010000092.1:144617-157250 GCA_020233015.1 Callinectes sapidus | reverse complement strand
ATATATATATATATATATATATATATGTATATATATATGTATATATATATAAGTATGAAAGTGTGTATGAATTCTATCCAGCGTGATTTGATGTAAATTTTTTCCAGGGTTTGTTTGTTTATTTATTTATTTATTTATTTATATTTTTTGGTTTATTTATTATTATTATTTTTTTTTTTTAACAAAAAGAATACATATTAATACTACGTAATCACGCTGTGTGTTTGTGTGTTGCCATCCCCCCCTTCCCCATGCCTTGACAAAGGACAATAGCTTTGAAGTAGGAATAGATTCCCTGTGTGAATGAAGCGTGTGTGTGAGTGTGACTGTTGTTGTTGTTGTTGTTGTCGTTATTGTTGTTGTTGTCGTTATTGTTGTCGTTGTCGTTATTGTTGTTGTTATTGTTGTCGTTATTGTTGTTGTTATTGTTGTCGTTATTGTTGTCGTTATTGTTGTCGTTGTCGTTGTCGTTATTGTTGTCGTTATTGTTGTCGTTATTGTTGTCGTTGTTGTTGTTGTTGTTGTTGACGTTATTGCTGTTCTTGTCATTATACATAAAATATTAAAAAAACAAATAAAATAAAAAAAAACAAAATAAAGAAATACAAACGCAAATAAAAACAAAATTTCACTTATAAATAAGCAAAACAAATACACAAGATTAAAAAATAAAATGGCCTAATACCCATGATTGGGTGATGGCCAAAAAAAAAAAAAAAAAAAAAAGTAAAAAGTCCCGGTCCAGATAATATTTCATGTACTTTGCTACAGCATCTCGGCCACCATTCCTTTGCTAAATTATTATTCCTGTACAACAAAATATGGACCACCCCCACATTTCCTAAGACTTGGGGCTTTGCTCATTGCTATTTGCTATTGATAAAGCCATTGATTATGCTTTAAATTTATCTCATCATTCAATTATAATTTTTTCGGACTCTATATCAGCCATTCAGGCAATACAGTCTGGCCGTACGAATACAAATGAAATCCAGGCAACATCATTAATAAATTAAATTCAAGTCCTAAATCCTTCTCACTGATTTGGGTGCCTGGACATTGCAATATACGCCGGAATGAACAGGCTAACATGCTAGCGCGGTCTGCCGCAGAGCTCGAGGGAGCATAGAACCTCCGTCGGGATCTGCAGTCATGTCTCTTAGTTGTTAAATCATCAGCAAAACTCCTGTGGCAGAGTCACTGAGACAACCTCCACTTACATACCATCAAACCCGTCCTAGGCGAGTGGGCTTCCGCCAATCGCCCCACAAGGCGGGAGGAGGTAGTCCTCGCGCGCTTCAGAGTGGGCTGCACCCTCCCCACCCAAATGCTCCCCTACATAGCAAACGCTTTCCCACCACAATGTTCTACATGTAATGTCACCCTCTCTGTCGAGCACATCCTGCTTCACTGTGTTATCGTGAGGAAAGGCTGCCCTTGGCGGTGTATTGCCGGAGTCGCGGCCTCTTGCTAACACAGACCACCCTTCTGGGTGACGAATACCCGGATGTAGTCGATAGACTGATGATTTACCTGACTGAGACCAACTTAATCAGAGAGTTGTGATTTACGTGTATATATTATGTATGATGGACTTTGTACATTTCTCACGTGAACAAATGTAAATAAAAGTATGAAAGTGTGTATGATTTCCTTCCAGCGTGATTTTTTGTAAATGTTTTTCATTTTTTTTATATTATTTTATTTTTTATGTATTCTTTTTTTCTTTTCTTTTATAAATAAAAGCAACACGTAGTAATACTACATAGTCACCCTGTGTGTCTGTGTGCTGTCCCCCCCCCTCTCCCCTGGTTTGACAAAGGACAATACCTTTGCAGTAGGAATATGTACCCTGTGTGAATGAAGGGTGTTCATAGGTGGGAGTGTTGTTATTGTTGTTTTTATCTATGCAAAGTGGGCATTTTCATGGGAATTTATGGGCTAAAGGAGACCGCCTAATGGAGGCCCACCCACTAGAAGGCCGTTACCCCGAGTGGACGCCCAATTTCCACTCAGACCGTAGTCAGTATTCGAACCTATGCGCTCGGGGATCCCAAGGCCCCCAGAGCGGAAGCGGATCCACTCATGTTGATTATATATATAAACAAAAAAATAAGTAAATAAATAATAAAACTTTTAATAAATGCACTTGTATTTAAACAAACAGATACACCAAATAAAATAAAAATGGCCTAATACCCATGATTGGGTGATGCACCCCCCCCCCCAAATAAAAAATCTCTTCGTCCCCCCAGGGTTGGTGGTTGGTGGTTCGTGCTGCTAGTGGCCTGGCCGGTCCGGAATATGGTGAGGTCGTGGTTTTTCTAATAGGGTACAGGATTCTATAGCTGGTGATTAGGGGAATCCAAGGCTTGTGGTGTGTGTGATGTGTTGGGATCACTGCAGGATGTGATTGCGGTGGTGACAGCCGGCGTTGTGTGGCGAGTCGTGGAGACGTGGTTGTCTGGGCAGTGTCTTGGAGACATTTGTGGTGAGGTGGTGAGGACTTGTGGAGAGGTTGTAAGGTGATGTAGTGTGTGGAGTTGGAGATTGAGCCAAGGGGAGTTGTGGTAGTGGTGTGGCGTTTGCTATTGTGAGTTAAACCCTGAGGAATTATTGTGCTGTTCTAAATTTGATGTAATATTAGTAGAGGGATGATATGCTATTGTAACCTGATACTTATGCGAGTGGATTGAGAAGATATAGGGAGCTTGTGTGTTCAGTGGTTTGTGTGATTATAGACACTAAGAATTCTAGAGAACAAATTTTCATTTATGTGTCTTTGTATTGTTACGCCATCACTCCTCCAGCATGATAGGAGGCGAGGGTGAACTGTAATGACGCACAGACAAAACACACCAGGTTCCTATTACTTTTCAACCCTCGTTTAGTCAGCCGGATTTTAAGACAAGAGTGAATTTTGGGTATAATTAATATAATGAAAACTTACATCTAATATCCTTAACCTAATACATGAATAACGCACACAGCATAATCCACCATCAACCCATTCCCAAACAATCACCCCAATACCGACACAGCACAAAATACCCACGAAATCCCACGATACAACACGTCACACCATATATCCTAATTACCTCTAGAAAGAAACACAGCCAGAATATAATACACTTGAGCAAACTTAATTTATAAAAACCTGCAAGTAAGTCCTCAGTGCGTGGCGCGCTACCCACACCACAGCCACCAGTCCACCACACTCCACCAGTCCCGGTCTGCTTCTGCCAGACACCACCGTCCGGTACACCAAGTTAACCTCAGAGCTTCCAACTCTGATTTCAAACACACCAAACCAGTTCACCCACGGCAGTTCCCTCGTACACAACAGTCATTACATAATTACTTTTTACACTCCTCCTTCCCATCGAAAACAATATATTTACAATAAGGTAGTTTCCTGTCACAGTATGTATAATTACTATTTATTTGCCTAATTATATTTGTTTTTGTAATTTTAAGTGTAGGCTTTGATTTCCTCCCTGTACTTAGCCTAACTGAAATAGAGACATTGATCTCAAAAGGAGGCAGGTGTAAGAGAAAAAAAGATGGTGCATTGTGCGACACGGATAAGTCGAGTGGGTGGTCGTAACTTAAAATTCAGACATTTAAAACTCCCTGGGACTGGTATATTGGAAGCTAACTGGATCGTAACAGTATTGTATTGCATAATGACAGTAAGTCGAGCCAGGAAGTCAAACAGCGGATTGGCCTGGCCCACGGTATTATGGACTCGTTCAGCACGAGTAGTTGGCGTTGTTGGTATCTATTCAGATTGACGAAGATTAGGATCTTCAAGTCACTGGTGATTTGTCTAATTTGAAACATGAACACTGAACACCGACCTAAAGAGAAGAATCGATGTCTTTGGTACTAGATAAATTTACAGGACCATGGGGTGCTGCTGGTATGATTGTCAAAACAGTAATTGTTGAATAGGACTGATTCGAGGCCCATTACCCACTAACTGTCAACACCAACTACTGCAGTATGAGCATGTGGAACGCAACGCGAAAGCCAATCTTGATTATCGAGATTTCTGCAAAAGGAGTAACCCATCATCGATGAGACCAAGAGGGTGCCCACAGAACGTGTGGCTGAGGCAAGTTCATGCCTTTTGCTTAGAGTTACTTGGTACATGAAGAGAGCCTGCGTGGAGATCTCCAAGGAGATACCAACATTAGTGGCGCCATAGGGTAGATGAGACATGCCACTGCTGTATGCCACCCGTGATTTATTATTATTATTATTATTATTATTATTATTATTATTATTATTATTATTATTATTATTATTATTTGTGGTATGGTGGAAATAAAGATCATGGCAAGACCTCTTGTTTATTGATTTTTTTTTTTTTTTTTTTTTTTTGGGGGGGGGGCATCACCAAGACATGGGCATTAGGCCAATTTTATTAGGTTTGTGTATTTGTATTTACAAGTGTTTTCTTTTATTCATTTGTTTTAGGTTTTTTTTTCTCATAATAACATCAACCATATCAACAACAACAACAACACCAACAACAACAGCAACAACAACAAAAACAGTCACACTTTCACACACGCTTCATTCACACAGGGCACCTATTCCTATTGCAAAACTATTGTCCTTTGTCAAGGCAGGGGATGGAGGGGGCAACACACAAACACACAAGGTGACTACATAGTGTTACTACGTATTGCTTTTATTTATAAAAAAAAAATAGTAATAAAAATGAAAACATTGATATCAAATCACGCTGGATGGAATTCATACACACTTACACACTTTCATACTTTTATTTACATTATATATATATATATATATATATATATATATATATATTTGAGTGAAAAAAAATATACATAGTGCAACATATAGAATATATACACATAAATCACAACTCTCTCATTAAGTTGGTCTCAGTCAGGTAAATCATCAGTCTATCGACCACATCCGGGTGTTCGTCACCCGGAAGGGTGGTCTGCGTTAGCGTGAGGCCGCGACTCTGGCAATACGCCGCCAAGGGCCGCCTCTCCTCACGATAACGCACACAGTGAAGCAGGATGTGCCCGACAGAGAGTGTGACATTGCATACAGAACATTGTGGTGGGAATGCGTTGGCTATGTAGGGGAGCATGTGGGTGGGGAGGGTGCAGCCCATCCTGAGGCGTGCGAGGACAACCTCCTCCCGCCATGTGGGGCGATTGGGGGAAGCCCACTCGCCTAGGATGGGTTTGATGGTTTGTAGGTGGAGGTTGTCCCAGTGACTCTGCCACAGGAATTTCGCTGATGATTTAACAACTGAGAGACATGACTGCAGATCCCGACGGAGGTTCCACGCTCCCTCGAGCTCTGCGGCAGACCGAGCTAGCATGTCAGCCTGTTCATTCCCGCGAATATTAGAATGTCCAGGCACCCAAATCAGTGAGAAGGATTTACGATTAGAATTTAATTTATTAATGATGTTGCCCTGGATTTCATTTGTATCCGTACGGCCGGACTTTATTGCCTGAAGGGCTGACATAGAGTCTGAAAAAATGATAATTGAATGATGAGATGAATTTAAAGCATAATCTATGGCTTTGTCAATTTGAAAAATTTCAGCGAAAAAGACCGATGTATGAGTTGGCAGTCGGAACCTGAGGGCACATTCACACGACCACACACTTCCACCCACACATTCATCCGTCTTGGAGCCGTCAGTATATATGTGTAGGGATGGAGGGAGGCCAGCGATGAGGGCCCGGAAGCATTGATGAATTTCAGCCTCGGCAACAACAGCCTTCTTCCCCCTTATCCATGATATGTTGATTGATGTTTCTTGTTTCTTCCAAGGGGGAAGGGTGGGCAGCACGAGGCGGTCCGCATCGTCCAGTCTCACGCCCGTTTGTTGGCATAGAGCGTTAAGTCTGACAGAGACTGGACGGTGGACCGCAGTGTGGAGGTGTTCGTGCTGCCAGACGATCTTGCTTGCTGCGTTGCCGAGGGGAGCTTTCCGGGCGGTTTTTATCCCATAGGATAATAATAGGGCATCGCGACGGTGTTGCAGTGATGGTATGTTGGCCTCAACCTCCATCCCGACCACACGAGTGCAGCGCAGGGCCCCAAGACACATTCTCACACATTCATTTTGCAAAACATCCAACCTCCTCAATGTTGGTTCCGACCCTGACCCGTACACCGGTGAGCCATAGTCTAAATGAAAACGAATTAAGGACTTGTACACCATTAATAAAGATTTTCCGTCTGCTCCCCATGAAGTACCACGAAAGTATTTGAGGACATTGATTTTTTTACGGCAACGGATAAGTAATTTATTAATATGGGTCTTCCAATTCAGTCTGCTGTCAAAATGCAGACCCAAAAATTTGACTAAATTTTGAAATGGTGTCGGCTGGCCTTGAAGTGTTAATTGCAAATCATGTACGTTACGTTTAGTAAAAACTACGCCGATACACTTAGCAACAGAAAACTTAAATCTCCACAAAGAGGCCCAATGCTGAACGGAATCAAGAGCGTCTTGAATCCGCGCCGCCGAGAACTGAGCGTTAGGCGAGGAGTGCCATAACGCACAGTCGTCAGCGTACAGTGAGTATTTAAGATTCCCAGGGACGGGAGTTGTGGACAGAATATCATTAATCATAATAGAAAATAAGATAGGACTAAGAACACTACCCTGCGGCACCCCGTTCTCCTGGACGAAAACGTCCGAGATTACATTACCAGGAAGCTTGACAGAGAATGTTCTGTCCTGTAGGAAATTATAAACAAAAATGGGCAAGTTACCTCTGAAACCATGAGCGTAGAGTTTCATGAGGATACCGTGTCGCCATGTCATGTCGAAGGCTTTGTGGTTGTCTAGGAACACCCGTATCATGAATTCTTTTTTGGCAAATGCCTCTGAAATGCAATGCTCCAGGTGTGTTAGGTGATCCATCGTGCTTCGATACTTACGAAACCCCGACTGCTCATCACCTAAAAAACCCTTCGCTTCTAAAACAAAAAGCAGCCTTCGCTTTACCATACGTTCCATGACCTTACATAGACAGCTCGTGAGCACAATAGGGCGAAACGCACTGGGGTCCGTAAGGCCTCCAGTCTTTTGGGGGATTGGGATGGTATGAGCAAAGCCCCAAGTCTTAGGAAACGTGTGGGTGGTCCATATTTTATTGTAGAGCAATAATAGTTTAGTGATAGAATGGTGGCCGAGATGTTGTAACATGATATATGAAATATTATCTGGACCTGGACTGGAGCCTTTACAGTATTTCAGGGCAAAAAGGAGTTCATCCAATGTAAACTCGGTGTTGTAGTCCGAGTTTACGCCTCCCGTGGCAAAGTTTGGGACTGAGAGTTCTGCCTCCTCCTTGCGGGGAAGGAAGGCAGGGGTATAGTAGGCGGAACTGCTAGCGTGATGAAAATGTTGAGCTATTGTATTGGCTATTTCTTTTTTGTCATCTATTACATTATTGTTTATTTCAAGAGTATTTATTGGTGTATAAGGTTTTTTATTATTAAATATGTTTACTGTCTGCCACACTTTCGAAAGGGGTGTGGTGCGATTTACTGTTGATATGAATTCCCTGAACGAGTCAGTTTTTGCATTACGGATGACTTTCCTTGCCTGAGCCCTTGCCTTTTTATAGGCTATGAAGTTTGCTTGACTGGGCTGCTGGCTGAAATGCCTGTATCGCCTATTGCGCTCACGAAGTGCTTGTCGGCAATCCGTTGTCCACCATGAAACTCCATGCTTAGTGTGAACTGTAGAAGTTTTCGTAATAGAAGCCTCGGCGGCGTGTAATATGGATCGTGTTGCGTTGCTGACCATCGTGTCAATGTCCTCGCCAGATATATCCACGTCGGCAATCCCACGGAAGGTTGCCCAATCTGCTCTCTTAAAGTTGAATTTGGGAGTGCGGGGGGTGGGCGGGATGTCGCGTGAGTAAGAGATACAGATGGGTAGATGGTCACTTCCGTGGGAGTCGTCCATGACTTCCCAGGAAAAGTCAGGGAGTATATCTGGCGATAACAACGACAGATCAATAGCAGACGCGTTACCAGTCCGATCATCTACACGAATCGCACTTCCATCGTTCAGAAGACAGAGGTTTGTCTGCAACATAATGTCAGCTATCTGCTCCCCACGTACACTTGACCTCTCACTTCCCCATTTCTGATGATGGGCGTTAAAGTCGCCCAGTACTAGCCTGTTGCCCGGAAGCTGGCTAATTAGTGATGTAATGTCGTCATCAACAATGGGGGTATTGGGAGGCAAGTAGAGGGAACATATAGCCAGATACGTGTTGTTAAATCTCACCCTGCACGCGACAGCTTCCAAAGGTGTATTCAGCGTCACCTCTGTTTGTGTTAGTGTTTTGTGTATGTATATGGCAACACCGTGTCCCTCATATCTTATGGTGCTCGGAAAGAAAGTATCAGGAAAAAAAGTAACAGTTAGGTTAGGTTAGGTTAGGTTAGGTTAAGTTAGGTTAGGTTAGGTTAGGTTAGGTTAGGTTAGGTTAGGTTAGGTTAGGTTAGGTTAGGTTACTTTGTTTCTCTGTTTCTTTTTTTCCGTTACTTTTTTACATGTTACTTTTTTTCCTGTTACTTTCTGTCCTACAATCATCTTCTATACGGATGGTAGTGTTTTAGCACTGTAGGATCAGGCTGATCCTGCAGTCTCGTCTCCTGTAGACAAATAACAGACGGCCTGTGTATGTTCACTAAAAGTGACAAATATGAATCTTTATTTCGAATACTTCTGCAGTTCCACTGTAACACCTTGAACAGTATGGCTTAAGAGTGGAGGTGGCGGCCGTGTTTCTTGGTCCTTTTACGCTCTGAGGAGCTGCCGGGGGACCTCTCCCGGCCCTTACTAGTGGTGATATCCATTGGGTCATCAATTGTTAACTCCAAGGAGCTTGTCGAGATGGAGCGAGCGTGAGAGCTCCTCCTCGAGGGCGCGGGAGCTGCGACGACATGAGAAGGGCGAGTACGTTCTAGTTTTGTTAAATTCAGTTTATCAGACTTGTCAGTCTTTTCACTCTTACTTGGAGTACGAGAGATAGCGGACAGATATGGAACAGAGGAAGTGATAGCAGTAGAAGTTTTACTGGAAGTGGATGTAGTTTTATCAAGTGATGAGGCAGATGTTGAAGGGGAAACTGTGGAGGTAGATGAGGCAGGCAACGGATCGGTCTGAATACCAGTAGTGCACATCTTCGGAGGAGCCCTTTCTGCTGAAGCATAAGAAGCGTTTGAAGCAGGTGCGGACTGCGGCTGCTTCACTCTCATCCTTGCTTCATAGTAGGAAATCCCTTCAGTAGCTTTCACTGTGCAGATCTCTTTTTCCAATTTCCACGCGGGGCAGCCGCGCGAGAAAGTGGAATGAGCACCCTCACAGTTACGGCACTTTTGGACAAGAGATGTACATTGGTCTGCAGAATGACCCTCATCTGAACATCTACCGCAGTAGGCGTGGGAAGACCGACAAGCATTTCCATGGTGTCCATAAAGTTGACAATTGAAGCAACGGAGAGGATTCGGAATGTAGGGACGAACGGAAACCGACTCATATCCTACATGAACCCTATCCGGCAATTTAGCAGCACTGAAAGTTAAGATGACAGATGCTGTGCTCCTTCTGGTGCCGTCAACATTCTTAGTAATTTTACGAGCTTCAATTACGTCCTGGTCAGCCATGCAATCAGTAATCTCTGCCTCATCCATATCCACAAAATCGCGGTGGGAGGCAACTCCCCGACACGAGTTCATAGACACTGGAATGAAAGCCTCGATCTCGATGTCATGGATAGTCTGGAGCTTCAACAATGATTTAACTTGAATTACGTTAAGCGTCTGAACTAGCAAGTCACTACTGGCAAGTTTTTTTACATTTACAACATTACCAATATTACAATCTATGACTTTCTTTATTATAAAGGAATTAACTGATGAGAGGCGGGTGGAAGTCTTTGAATGTAGAGTCACATATGTCGCTTTACTAGGATCAATGTTCAGTCTGGCGGTCGGGGGTCGTCTATCAGTGTATTCCCTCCACCTTGGAGGGGGAGGGGAGGAAGGGTCCGTCCGGCAAGGAGGGGGTACACCCCCTTCCTACAGGAGGGGAGCGGGACTCAAGTGGGAGGAGGTCAGGGAGGAGTTTCCTAAGGGCAGATTGTCCTGCCAAACCACTCTAGGGGGGCCGGACGGTGTCAATTCACCCCAAAAGCACGCTCACTGAGGCGGATCCTCCGTAGGTGAGAGAGGAAAGACAATCTGACTTGGTGGCAACAGACACCTTCTGTTGCCGCTAAGGACGAGGAAGTGAATAGCAAATCTAAAGTCACGGGGCAATGGGAAACCTAACTATATTTATCTAATACCCTAGGCCAGATAGGCGTACAAAAATTCCACGCAAAGGTGGCAGACAGACAGGGCTTCAGAACACATGTTGGTGGCATGGTGTCTGGGCTCAGTCTCGGTTTATTGATTTTTTTTTTTTTTTTTTTTTTTTTGGCCATCACCCATACATGGGTATTAAGGCCAATTTTATTAAGTTTGTGTATTTGTTTGTTTATTTACAAGTTGTTTTTTTTTATCTATTTGTGTTTTATGGTTTTTTTTTTTTTTGTTCTATTTGTTTTTTATTTTATTTTTATTTTCTTTTATTCTTTTATATAATAACATCAACAATAACAACCACAACAACAACAGCAGCAACAACCACAACAACAACAACAACAAGAACAACAACAGTCACACTTACACACACGCTTCATTCACACAGGGCACCTATTACTACTGCAAAACTATTGTCTTTTGTCAAGGCAGGGGATGGAGGGGGCAACACAAAAACACACAAGGTGACTACGTAGTGTTACTACGTATTGCTTTTATTTATAAAATAAATAAATAAATAAATAAATAAATAGAAAAAATAAATTAATTAAAAAAATGATAATAATATTAATAAATAAAAATAAACAAATCACGCTGGATGGAATTCATGCACACCTTCATACTTTTATTTACATTATATATATATATATATATATATATATATATATATATATATATATATATATATATATATATATATATATATATATATATTTGAGTGAAAAAAAATATACATAGTGCAACATATAGAATATATACACATAAATCACAACTCTCTCATTAAGTTGGTCTCAGTCAGGTAAATCATCAGTCTATCGACCACATCCGGGTGTTCGTCACCCGGAAGGGTGGTCTGCGTTAGCGTGAGGCCGCGACTCTGGCAATACGCCGCCAAGGGCCGCCTCTCCTCACGATAACGCACACAGTGAAGCAGGATGTGCCCGACAGAGAGTGTGACATTGCATACAGAACATTGTGGTGGGAATGCGTTGGCTATGTAGGGGAGCATGTGGGTGGGGAGGGTGCAGCCCATCCTGAGGCGTGCGAGGACAACCTCCGCCCGCCTTGTGGGGCGATTGGAAGAAGCCCACTCGCCTAGGATGGGTTTGATGGTTTGTAGGTGGAGGTTGTCCCAGTGACTCTGCCACAGGAGTTTTGCTGATGATTTAACAACTGAGAGACATGACTGCAGATCCCGACGGAGGTTCCACGCTCCTTCGAGCTCTGCGGCAGACCGAGCTAGCATGTCAGCCTGTTCATTCCCGCGAATATTGGAATGTCCAGGCACCCAAATCAGTGAGAAGGATTTACGACTTGAATTTAATTTATTAATGATGTTGCCCTGGATTTCATTTGTATCCGTACGGCCGGACTCTATTGCCTGAAGGGCAGACATAGAGTCCGAAAAAATTGTAATTGAATGATGAGGTGAATTTAAAGCACAATCTAAGTCTTTGTCAATTGCAAAAATTTCAGCGGAAAAGACCGATGCTTGAGTCGGCAGTGGGAACCTGAGGGCACATTCACACGACCATACACTTGCACCCACACATTCATCCGTCTTGGAGCCGTCAGTATATATGTGTAGGGATGGAGGGAGGCCAGCGATGAGGGCCCGGAAGAGTTGGTGGAGCTCAGCCTCGGCAACAACAGCCTTCTTCCCCCTTATCCATGTTGTGTTGATTGACGTTTCTTGTTTCTTCCAAGGGGGAAGGGTGGGCAGCACGAGGCGGTCCGCATCGTCCAGTCTCACGCCCGTTTGTTGGCATAGAGCGTAAAGCCTGACAGAGACTGGACGGTGGACCGCAGTGTGGAGGTGGTGGGGCTGCGAGACGATCTTGCTTGCTGCGTTGCCGAGGGGAGCTTTCCGGGCGGTTTTTATCCCATGGGATAATAATAGTGCATCGCAACGGTGTTGCAGTGGTGGTATGTTGGCCTCAACCTCCATCCACGCTACACGAGTGCAGCGCAGGGCCCCAAGACACATTCTCACACATTCATTTTGCAAAACATCCAACCTCCTCAATGTTGGTTCCGACTTTGACCCGTACACCGGTGAGCCATAGTCTAAATGAGAACGAATTAAGGACTTGTACACCATTAATAAAGATTTTCTGTCTGCTCCCCATGAAGTACCACGGAGGTATTTGAGGACATTGATTTTTTTTTACGGCAACGGATAAGTAGTTCATTAATGTGTCTTCCAATTGAGTCTGCTGTCAAAATGCAGACCCA
>JAHFWG010000092.1:132729-144517 GCA_020233015.1 Callinectes sapidus | reverse complement strand
GGTGACATTGCATACAGAACATTGTGGTGGGAATGCGTTGGCTATGTAGGGGAGCATGTGGGTGGGGAGGGTGCAGCCCATCCTGAGGCGTGCGAGGACAACCTCCTCCCGCCATGTGGGGCGATTGGGGGAAGCCCACTCGCCTAGGATGGGTTTGATGGTTTGTAGGTGGAGGTTGTCCCAGTGACTCTGCCACAGGAGTTTTGCTGATGATTGAACAACTGAGAGACATGACTGCAGATCCCGACGGAGGTTCCACGCTCCCTCGAGCTCTGCGGCAGACCGAGCTAGCATGTCAGCCTGTTCATTCCCGCGACTATTGGAATGTCCAGGCACCCAAATCAGTGAGAAGGATTTACGACTTGAATTTAATTTATTAATGATGTTGCCCTGGATTTCATTTGTATCCGTACGGCCGGACTCTATTGCCTGAAGGGCTGACATAGAGTCCGAAAAAATTGTAATTGAATGATGAGATGAATTTAAAGCATAATCTATGGCTTTGTCAATTGCAAAAATTTCAGCGGAAAAGACCGAGGTATGAGTCGGCAGTCGGAATCTGAGGGCACATTCACACGACCACACACTTGCATCCACACATTCATCCGTCTTGGAGCCGTCAGTATATATGTGTAGGGATGGAGGGAGGCCAGCGATGAGGGCCCGGAAGAGTTGGTGGAGCTCCGCCTCGGTAACAACAGCCTTCTTCCCCCTTATCCATGTTGTGTTGACTGACGTTTCTTGTTTCTTCCAAGGGGAAAGGGTGGACAGCACGAGGCGGTCCGCATCGTCCAGTCTCACGCCCGTTTGTTGGCATAGAGCGTAAAGTCTGACAGAGACTGGACGGTGGACCGCAGTGTGGAGGTGTTCGTGCTGCCAGATGATCTTGCTTGCTGCGTTGCCAAGGTGAGCTCACCGGGCAGTTTTTATCCCATGTGAGAGCAGTAGAGCATCGCGACGGTGTTTTAGTGGTGGTATATTGGCCTCAACCTCCATCCTCGCCATACGAGTGCAGCGTAAGGGCCCCAAGACACATTCTCACACATTCATTCTGCAAAACATCCGACCTCCTCAATGTTGGTTCCGACCCACACCCATACACCGGTGAGCCATAGTCTAAATGAAAACGAATTAAGGACTTGTACACCATTAATAAAGATTTTCCGTCTGCTCCCCATGAAGTACCACGAAAGTATTTGAGGACATTGATTTTTTTACGGCAACGGATAAGTAATTTATTAATATGGGTCTTCCAATTCAGTCTGCTGTCAAAATGCAGACCCAAAAATTTGACTAAATTTTGAAATGGTGTCGGCTGGCCTTGAAGTGTTAATTGCAAATCATGTACGTTACGTTTAGTAAAAACTACGCCGATACACTTAGCAACAGAAAACTTAAATCTCCACAAAGAGGCCCAATGCTGAACGGAATCAAGAGCGTCTTGAATCCGCGCCGCCGAGAACTGAGCGTTAGGCGAGGAGTGCCATAACGCACAGTCGTCAGCGTACAGTGAGTATTTAAGATTCCCAGGGACGGGAGTTGTGGACAGAATATCATTAATCATAATAGAAAATAAGATAGGACTAAGAACACTACCCTGCGGCACCCCGTTCTCCTGGACGAAAACGTCCGAGATTACATTACCAGAAATCTTGACAGAGAATGTTCTGTCCTGTAGGAAATTATAAACAAAAATGGGCACGTTACCTCTGAAGCCATGAGCGTAGAGTTTCATGAGGATACCGTGTCGCCATGTCATGTCGAAGGCTTTGTGGATGTCTAGAAATACCCCTATCATGAATTCTTTTTTGACAAATGCCTCTGAAATGCAATGTTCCAGGTGTGTTAGGTGATCCATCGTTCCTCGGTACTTCCGAAACCCCGACTGTTCATCACCTAACAAACCCTTCGCTTCTAAAACAAAAAGCAGCCTTCGCTTTACCATACGTTCCATGACCTTACATAGACAGTTCGTGAGCACAATAGGGCGAAGCGCACTGGGGTCCGTAAGGCTTCCAGTATTTTGGGGGATTGGGATGGTATAAGCAAAGCCCCAAGACTTAGGAAACGTGTGGGTGGTCCATATTTTATTGTATAGGAATAATAATTTAGTAATGGAATGGTGGCCGAGATGTTGTAACATAACATATGAAATGTTGTCTGGACCGGGACTGGAGCCTTTACAGTATTTCAGGGCAAGAAGGAGTTCATCCTACGTAAACTCTGTGTTGTAGTCCGAGTTTACGTCTCCCGTGGCAAAGTTTGGGACTGAGAGTTCTGCCTCCTCCTTGTGGGGCAGGAAGGCAGGGGTATAGTAGGCGGAACTGCTAGCGTGATGAAAATGTTGAGCTATTGTATTGGCTATTTATTTTTTGTCATCTATTATATTATTGTTTTTTTCAAGAGTATTTATTGGTGTATAAGGTTTTTTATTATTAAATATGTTTACTGTCTGCCACAGTTTCGAAAGGCGTGTGGTGCGATTTACTGTTGATATGAATTCCCTGAACGAGTCAGTTTTTGCATTACGGATGACTTTCCTTGCCTGAGCCCTTCCCTTTTTATAAGCTATGAAGTTTGCTTGACTGGGCTGCTGGCTGAAATGCCTGTATCGCCTATTACGCTCACGAAGTGCTTGTCGGCAATCCGTTGTCCACCATGAACCTCCATGCTTAGTGTGAACTGTAGAAGTTTTCGGAATAGAAGCCTCGGCGGCGTGTAATATGGATCGTGTTGCGTTGCTGACCATCGTGTCAATGTCCTCGCCAGATATATCCACGTCGGCAATCCCACGGAAGGTTGCCCAATCTGCTCTCTTAAAGTTGAATTTGGGAGTGCGGGGGGTGGGCGGGATGTCGCGTGAGTAAGAGATACAGATGGGTAGATGGTCACTTCCGTGGGAGTCGTCCATGACTTCCCAGGAAAAGTCAGGGAGTATATCTGGCGATAACAACGACAGATCAATAGCAGACGCGTTACCAGTCCGATCATCTACACGAATCGCACTTCCATCGTTCAGAAGACAGAGGTTTGTCTGCAACATAATGTCAGCTATCTGCTCCCCACGTACACTTGACCTCTCACTTCCCCATTTCTGATGATGGGCGTTAAAGTCGCCCAGTACTAGCCTGTTGCCCGGAAGCTGGCTAATTAGTGATGTAATGTCGTCATCAACAATGGGGGTATTGGGAGGCAAGTAGAGGGAACATATAGCCAGATACGTGTTGTTAAATCTCACCCTGCACGCGACAGCTTCCAAAGGTGTATTCAGCGTCACCTCTGTTTGTGTTAGTGTTTTGTGTATGTATATGGCAACACCGTGTCCCTCATATCTTATGGTGCTCGGAAAGAAAGTATCAGGAAAAAAAGTAACAGTTAGGTTAGGTTAGGTTAGGTTAGGTTAAGTTAGGTTAGGTTAGGTTAGGTTAGGTTAGGTTAGGTTAGGTTAGGTTAGGTTAGGTTAGGTTACTTTGTTTCTCTGTTTCTTTTTTTCCGTTACTTTTTTACATGTTACTTTTTTTCCTGTTACTTTCTGTCCTACAATCATCTTCTATACGGATGGTAGTGTTTTAGCACTGTAGGATCAGGCTGATCCTGCAGTCTCGTCTCCTGTAGACAAATAACAGACGGCCTGTGTATGTTCACTAAAAGTGACAAATATGAATCTTTATTTCGAATACTTCTGCAGTTCCACTGTAACACCTTGAACAGTATGGCTTAAGAGTGGAGGTGGCGGCCGTGTTTCTTGGTCCTTTTACGCTCTGAGGAGCTGCCGGGGGACCTCTCCCGGCCCTTACTAGTGGTGATATCCATTGGGTCATCAATTGTTAACTCCAAGGAGCTTGTCGAGATGGAGCGAGCGTGAGAGCTCCTCCTCGAGGGCGCGGGAGCTGCGACGACATGAGAAGGGCGAGTACGTTCTAGTTTTGTTAAATTCAGTTTATCAGACTTGTCAGTCTTTTCACTCTTACTTGGAGTACGAGAGATAGCGGACAGATATGGAACAGAGGAAGTGATAGCAGTAGAAGTTTTACTGGAAGTGGATGTAGTTTTATCAAGTGATGAGGCAGATGTTGAAGGGGAAACTGTGGAGGTAGATGAGGCAGGCAACGGATCGGTCTGAATACCAGTAGTGCACATCTTCGGAGGAGCCCTTTCTGCTGAAGCATAAGAAGCGTTTGAAGCAGGTGCGGACTGCGGCTGCTTCACTCTCATCCTTGCTTCATAGTAGGAAATCCCTTCAGTAGCTTTCACTGTGCAGATCTCTTTTTCCAATTTCCACGCGGGGCAGCCGCGCGAGAAAGTGGAATGAGCACCCTCACAGTTACGGCACTTTTGGACAAGAGATGTGCATTGGTCTGCAGAATGACCTTCATCTGAACATCTACCGCAGTAGGCGTGGGAAGACCGACAAGCATTTCCATGATGACCATAAAGTTGACAATTGAAGCAACGGAGAGGATTCGGAATGTAGGGACGAACGGAGACCGACTCGTATCCTACATGAACCCTATCCGGCAATTTAGCAGCACTGAAAGTTAAGATGACAGATGCTGTGCTCCTTCTGGTGCCGTCAACATTCTTAGTTATCTTATGAGCTTCAATTACATCCTGGTCAGCCATACAATCAGTAATCTCTGCCTCATCCATATCCACAAAATCGCGGTGGGAGGCAACTCCCCGACACGAGTTCATAGACACTGGAATGAAAGCCTCGATCTCGATGTCATGGATAGTCTGGAGCTTCAACAATGATTTAACTTGAATTACGTTAAGCGTCTGAACTAGCAAGTCACTACTGGCAAGTTTTTTTACATTTACAACATTACCAATATTACAATCTATGACTTTCTTTATTATAAAGGAATTAACTGATGAGAGGCGGGTGGAAGTCTTTGAATGTAGAGTCACATATGTCGCTTTACTAGGATCAATGTTCAGTCTGGCGGTCGGGGGTCGTCTATCAGTGTATTCCCTCCACCTTGGAGGGGGAGGGGAGGAAGGGTCCGTCCGGCAAGGAGGGGGTACACCCCCTTCCTACAGGAGGGGAGCGGGACTCAAGTGGGAGGAGGTCAGGGAGGAGTTTCCTAAGGGCAGATTGTCCTGCCAAACCACTCTAGGGGGGCCGGACGGTGTCAATTCACCCCAAAAGCACGCTCACTGAGGCGGATCCTCCGTAGGTGAGAGAGGAAAGACAATCTGACTTGGTGGCAACAGACACCTTCTGTTGCCGCTAAGGACGAGGAAGTGAATAGCAAATCTAAAGTCACGGGGCAATGGGAAACCTAACTATATTTATCTAATACCCTAGGCCAGATAGGCGTACAAAAATTCCACGCAAAGGTGGCAGACAGACAGGGCTTCAGAACACATGTTGGTGGCATGGTGTCTGGGCTCAGTCTCGGTTTATTGATTTTTTTTTTTTTTTTTTTTTTTTTGGCCATCACCCATACATGGGTATTAAGGCCAATTTTATTAAGTTTGTGTATTTGTTTGTTTATTTACAAGTTGTTTTTTTTTATCTATTTGTGTTTTATGGTTTTTTTTTTTTTTGTTCTATTTGTTTTTTATTTTATTTTTATTTTCTTTTATTCTTTTATATAATAACATCAACAATAACAACCACAACAACAACAGCAGCAACAACCACAACAACAACAACAACAAGAACAACAACAGTCACACTTACACACACGCTTCATTCACACAGGGCACCTATTACTACTGCAAAACTATTGTCTTTTGTCAAGGCAGGGGATGGAGGGGGCAACACAAAAACACACAAGGTGACTACGTAGTGTTACTACGTATTGCTTTTATTTATAAAATAAATAAATAAATAAATAAATAAATAGAAAAAATAAATTAATTAAAAAAATGATAATAATATTAATAAATAAAAATAAACAAATCACGCTGGATGGAATTCATGCACACCTTCATACTTTTATTTACATTATATATATATATATATATATATATATATATATATATATATATATATATATATATATATATATATATATATATATATATTTGAGTGAAAAAAAATATACATAGTGCAACATATAGAATATATACACATAAATCACAACTCTCTCATTAAGTTGGTCTCAGTCAGGTAAATCATCAGTCTATCGACCACATCCGGGTGTTCGTCACCCGGAAGGGTGGTCTGCGTTAGCGTGAGGCCGCGACTCTGGCAATACGCCGCCAAGGGCCGCCTCTCCTCACGATAACGCACACAGTGAAGCAGGATGTGCCCGACAGAGAGTGTGACATTGCATACAGAACATTGTGGTGGGAATGCGTTGGCTATGTAGGGGAGCATGTGGGTGGGGAGGGTGCAGCCCATCCTGAGGCGTGCGAGGACAACCTCCGCCCGCCTTGTGGGGCGATTGGAAGAAGCCCACTCGCCTAGGATGGGTTTGATGGTTTGTAGGTGGAGGTTGTCCCAGTGACTCTGCCACAGGAGTTTTGCTGATGATTTAACAACTGAGAGACATGACTGCAGATCCCGACGGAGGGTTCCACGCTCCCTCGAGCTCTGCGGCAGACCGAGCTAGCATGTCAGCCTGTTCATTCCCGCGAATATTGGAATGTCCAGGCACCCAAATCAGTGAGAAGGATTTACGACTTGAATTTAATTTATTATTGATGTTGCCCTGGATTTCATTTGTATCCGTACGTCCGGAATCTATTGCCTGAAGGGCTGACATAGAGTCCGAAAAAATTATAATTGAATGATGAGATGAATTTAAAGCATAATCTATGGCTTTGTCAATGGCAAAAATTTCAGCGGAAAAGACCGATGTATGAGTCGGCAGTCGGAACATGAGGGCACATTCACACGACCACACACTTGCACCCACACATTCATCCGTCTTGGAGCCGTCAGTATATATGTGTAGGGATGGAGGGAGGCCAGCGATGAGGGCCCGGAAGAGTTGGTGGAGCTCAGCCTCGGCAACAACAGCCTTCTTCCCCCTTATCCATGTTGTGTTGATTGACGTTTCTTGTTTCTTCCAAGGGGGAAGGGTGGGCAGCACGAGGCGGTCCGCATCGTCCAGTCTCACGCCCGTTTGTTGGCATAGAGCGTAAAGCCTGACAGAGACTGGACGGTGGACCGCAGTGTGGAGGTGGTGGGGCTGCGAGACGATCTTGCTTGCTGCGTTGCCGAGGGGAGCTTTCCGGGCGGTTTTTATCCCATGGGATAATAATAGTGCATCGCAACGGTGTTGCAGTGGTGGTATGTTGGCCTCAACCTCCATCCACGCTACACGAGTGCAGCGCAGGGCCCCAAGACACATTCTCACACATTCATTTTGCAAAACATCCAACCTCCTCAATGTTGGTTCCGACTTTGACCCGTACACCGGTGAGCCATAGTCTAAATGAGAACGAATTAAGGACTTGTACACCATTAATAAAGATTTTCTGTCTGCTCTCCATGAAGGACCACGGAGGTATTTGAGGACATTGATTTTTTTATGGCAACGGATAAGTAATTCATTAATGTGGGTCTTCCAATTGAGTCTGCTGTCAAAATGCAGACCCAAGAATTTGACTGAATTTTGAAATGGTATCGGCTGGCCCTGAAGAGTTAATTGCAAATCAGGTACGTTACGTCTAGTAAAAACAACACCGATACACTTAGCAACGGAAAACTTATATCCCCACAAAGAGGCCCAATGCTGAACGGAATCAAGAGCGTCCTGAATCCGCCCCGCCGAGAACTGAGTGTTAGGCGAAGAGTGCCATAACGCACAGTCGTCAGCGTACAGTGAGTATTTAAGATTCCTGGGGACGGGTGTTGTGGACAGAATATCATTAATCATAATACAAAATAATATAGGACTAAGAACACTACCCTGCGGCACCCCGTTCTCCTGGACGAAAACGTCCGAGATTACGTTACCAGGAAGCTTGACAGAGAATGTTCTGTCCTGTAGGAAATTATAAACAAAAATGGGCAAGTTACCTCTGAAGCCATGAGCGTAGAGTTTCATGAGAATACCGTGTCGCCTTGTCATGTCAAAGGCTTTGTGGATGTCTAGGAACACCCCTATCATGAATTCTTTTTTGGCAAATGCCTCTGAAATGCAGTGCTCCAGGTGTGTTAGGTGATCCATCGTGCTTCGATACTTACGAAACCCCGACTGCTCCTCACCTAAAAAACCCTTCGCTTCTAAAACAAAAAGCAGCCTTCGCTTTACCATACGTTCCATGACCTTACATAGACACCTCGTTAGCGCAATAGAGCGAAATGCACTGGGGTCCGTAAGGCGTCCAGTCTTTTTGGGGATTGGGATGGTATGAGCAAAGCCCCAAGACTTAGGAAACGTGTGGGTGGTCCATATTTTATTGTATAGGAATAATAATTTAGTGATGGAATGGTGGCCGAGATGTTGTAACATAATATATGAAATATGATCTGGACCTGGACTGGAGCCTTTACAGTATTTCAGGGCAAGAAGGAGTTCATCCAACGTAAACTCTGTGCTGTAGTCCGAGTTTACGCCTCCCGTGGCAAAGTTTGGGACTGAGAGTTCTGCCTCCTCCTTGAGGGGGAGGAAGGCAGGTGTGTAGTAGGCGGAACTGCTTGCCTGATAAAAATGGTGGGCTATTGCATTTGCTATATCTTGTTTGTTGTCAATTATTTGGTTATTTATGTTTAGTGTGTTTATTGGGTTGTATGTTTTTTTATTATTTAATATGTTTATTGTTTGCCACACTTTTGATAGTGGTGTGGTGCGGTTAACTGATGATATAAATTGTTTGAACGAGTCTGATTTTGCATTACGGATGACTTTCCTTGCCTGAGCCCTTGCCTTTTTATAGGCTATGAAGTTTGCTTGACTGGGCTGCTGGCTGAAATGCCTGTATCGCCTATTACGCTCACGAAGTGCTTGTCGGCAATCCGTTGTCCACCATGAAATTCCATGCTTAGTGTGAAATGTAGAAGTTTTCGGAATAGAAGCCTCGGCGGCGTGTAATATGGATCGTGTTGCGTTGCTGACCATCGTGTCAATGTCCTCGCCAGATATATCCACGTCGGCAATCCCACGGAAGGTTGCCCAATCTGCTCTCTTAAAGTTGAACTTGGGAGTGCGGGGGGTGGGCGGGATGTCGCGTGAGTAAGAGATACAGATGGGTAGATTCATTCCCTCCCCCTTGGAGGGGGAGGGGAGGAGGGTCCGTCTGGCATGGATGGGGTACACCCCCCTCCTACAGGAGGGGAGCGGGACTCAAGTGGGAGGAGGTCAGGGAGGAGTTTCCTAACGTCAGATTGTCCTGCCAAACCACTCTAGGAGGGCCGGACGGTGTCAATTCACCCCAAAAGCACGCTCACTGAGGCGGATCCTTCGTAGGTAAGAGAGGAAAGACAATCTGACACGGTGGCAACAGACACTTTCTGTTGCCGCTAAGGACAAGGTAGTGAGAAGCAAATCTAAAATCACCGGGCAATGGGAATCCTAACTTTATTTAACTATGATCCTAGGCCAGATGGGCGTACAAAAAATCCACGCAAAGGTGGCAAACAGACAAGGCTTCAGGACACGTGTTTGTGGCACGGTGTCTGGGCTCAGTCTGTGGTTTATTGATGAAAAAATAGAGAGGATCATTCTTTTAGGCAGAATACCCGCCACACGTTTACATATCATATGCGGTTATTTAGAATACTTAACCCTTACAAGCTTATATCTAAAATGGCCTTGACTAGAATCATAAGTACAAACAAATAATAAATTAACTTTTGATAACAAACATAATTACAATATGCAATAAAATATACTAGTGTGTATATACGCATATATAGTAACATTTTGTTGAGTATACCCTGAAATTACACGATGGAAAACGTTAGAAGGGTGAATGTGATAAAAACTACAATATTCCCTCATATTGATGAGGTAGGAGGAACGAAACCTTGGCCTAATGGGTCTTGCTTGCACACGTAGAGGAGGTGTTGGAGGGCAGAGTTGTAGGGTTGATGGCATGTAGTAGGTGTGCGGGTTTGACGCGGTCCACTGCCATGGAGTCAGGAATCTATGGTGACAGTCTTCCGTGTCCTCCTAATCACCTCAAATGGTCCCTGGTAAGGCGGCTGGAGTGGCTTCCTGACAGCATCCACAAAGACGAAGACGTAAGTGCACTTGTCCAGATCTTGGTGAACAAACATCTTGCCGTGGGAAGAGCGACGCTGGACTGGCTGCAGGTTGGACATAGTGCGTCTCAGGAGGGCAGCGAAGTCCTGTATGCTGCAGGGTGCAGCATTTGGGGCAGGAACTAGCAGTTCACCAGGCAGACGTAGTGTGGTGCCATAGACCAGATCGATAGAAGAGCAGTGAAGGTCCGTCTTGAGGGAAATTCTGATGCCAAGTAGTACCATGGCACGGGCGAGCGACCAATGTTTTCTCTGGGCAGCAGCAGTGAGGGAAGCCTTGAGCCGTCTGTGGAACCTTTCAATGGTGCCGTTGGCTTGTGGATGATAGCTGGAAGTCCTGTAGCGGCGGCAGCCAAGGAGAGACGTCAGCTTGCTCCACACCTTTGACTCATATTGACTGCCGCGGTTTGAGGTAATGCTGTGAGGAACACCAAACCGCGAGATCCACGTCGCGATGAATGCACGGGCGACGGAGTCGGCAGTGATGTCAGCGATGGGTGTGGCTTCTGGCCAGCGCGTCATCACAGGTGTGGATGTAGCGGCAACCGTCGGAGAGAGGTAGAGGCCCGACCTGGTCAAGGTGAATGCGGTGGAACCTCTCAGAGACAGGCGTGAAGGTGGCTATAGGAGAACGAAGGTGTCGCGTCCAGAGTCTGACGTCCTTATTGATTCCCTCCCAGATGAAGCGTGAGGCGATCAGCTGCTGTGAAGCGCAAATCCCAGGGTGAGAGAGGCCATGGAGCTGAAGAAATACTTGCTGCCTGTGTTGCTGGGGGACATAGGGACGCACAGATTCCGTTGAGACATCAACGTAGAGGGAGATCCCACTGTCTGGTAGTGTCACCTTCTTCATTACCAACGAAGGGTTGTCCTTGAGGCGCTGCAGTTCTGCGTCAGAAACTGGATCTGCAACGATGGCGAAGTAGTCGATGGTAGGGGAGGCGACGGCATATATGTTGCAGGAGAGAGCGCCAGCTGAAGTATTGTCAGTGCCCTTTACGTGACGGATGTCGGTCGTGAATTGCCCAGTGTGGTCCATGTGGCGTAACTGCCGTGGTGTGTAGGACTGCTTGTTGTTGACAAATATTGTAACCAGAGGTTTGTGGTCGGTAAAGAGGTGGAAGCGGCGGCCCTCGATGAAGTAACGGAAGCGCTTGATGGCCTTGTAGATGGCGAGAAGTTCTCTATCATAGGCGCTGTATTTCGCTTCCGCTGGGTAATGTTTCTTTGAGAAGA
Organism: Callinectes sapidus; assembly: GCA_020233015.1. Taxonomy (NCBI): domain Eukaryota; kingdom Metazoa; phylum Arthropoda; class Malacostraca; order Decapoda; family Portunidae; genus Callinectes; species Callinectes sapidus. The sequence continues at coordinate 133,113 of JAHFWG010000092.1, read as the reverse complement.
AGGCAAGTGGCTTCCAGCATCCATCCACGCGTTGCTGTAAGACTGCACCGACACCAGTATTCGATACGTCTATTGCGATGGATGTCTCGGCGTCAGGAACAGGGAAGGAGAGTGCTGTGTCGTCCATGAGAGCTTGCCTGGCGGTGAGGAAGGCAGCGTCAGCTTCTTCAGTCCATGAGAGGGCGACAGACCGGCCTCTCTTAGATGGCGTACAGTGGTTGTAGCAGGAGGAAGCAGCGTGGGATAAAGCCGTTATAGAAGTTTATCATCTCAAGGAATTCCTGGAATTTCTTTTGGGAGGGTGGCTTCGGGAACTGCATGATGGACTCGCACTTGGATTGATGTGAAGTGACGCCTGTTGGTGTGACAGAAAGTCTATGGACG
>JAHFWG010000092.1:112329-128744 GCA_020233015.1 Callinectes sapidus | reverse complement strand
AAGCTGTTTTAGCTAGAGAAGAGATATGAAGTTTTCAGTTTAGATTACTAGTAAAGGATAGACCAAGAATGTTTAGTGTAGGAGAAGGGGACAGTTGAGTGTCACTGAAGAAGAGGGGATAGTTATTTGGAAGGTTGTGTCGAGTTGAGAGGTGGAGGAATTGAGTGTTTGAGGCATTGAACAACATTAGGTTTCCTTTGCCCCAATTAAAAATTTTAGGGAGATCAGAAGTTGGGCATTCAGAGGCTTACCTGCGTTAGCTGTGTACTTCCTGAAGGGTTGGTCGTCTGTGGAAAGACGTGGAAAAGTGCACGGTGGTATCATCAGCATAGGAGTGGATAGGGCAAGAAGTTTGGTTTAGAAGATCATTGATGAATAATGGGAAGAGAGTGGGTGATAGGGAAAGAACAGTGACCGTCTACCACAGCAGCAATAGAACGATCACAAAGGAAACTTCAGATAAAGTTGCAGAGAGAAGGATAGAAGCCATAGGAGGGTAGTTTGGAAATTAAAGCTTTGTGCCAGACTCTATCAAAAGCTTTTGATATGTCTAGGGCCACAGCAAAAGTTTCACCAAAATCTCTAAAAGAGGATGACCAAGACTCAGTAAGGAAAGCCAGAAGATCACCAGTAGAGCGGCCTTGGCGGAAGCCATACTGGCGGTCAGATAGAAGATTGTGAAGTGATAGGTGTTTAAGAATCTTCTTGTTGAGAATAGATTCAAAAACTTTAGATAAGCAGGAGATTAAAGCAATAGGCGGTAGTTTGAAGGATTAGAACGGTCACCCTTTTTAGGAACAGGCTGTATGTAGGCAAACTTCCAGCAAGAAGGAAAGGTAGATGTAGATAGACAGAGTTGAAAGAGTTTGACTAGGCAAGGTGCATATTGCTTTTATTTAAAAAAAAAAAAAAAAAAAAAAGATAAATAAAAAATAAAATAAAAAATTGAAAACACTTACATCAGATCACGCTGGATGGAAATCATACACATTTTAAAACTTATTTACATATGTTCATGTGAGAAACGTACATAGTGCATTATACATAATATGTACATATAAATCACAGCTCTCTGATTAAGTTGGTCTCAGTCAGGTAAATCATCAGTCTATCGACCACATCTGGGTGTTCGTCAACCAGAAGGGTGTCTGCGTTAGCGAGAGGCCGCAATTCCGGCAGCCTCTCCTCACGATAACGCACACATTGAAGCAGGATGTGCTTGACAGAGAGGGGGTGACATTACATGTGAAACATTGTGGTGGGAAAGAGTTTGCTATACAGGGGAGCATGTGGGTGGGGAGGGTGCAGCCCATCCTGAGACGTGCGAGGACTACCTCCTCCCGCCTTATGGGGCGATTGGAGGAAGCCCACTCGCCTAGGATGGGTTTCATGGTGAGGCCAGCGATGAGGGCCCGGAAGTGTTGGTGGAGCTCCACCTCGGCAACAGCAGCCTTCTTCCCCTTTATCCATGTTGTGCAGATTGATGGTTGTGGTTCTTTCAATGGGGGAAGGGTGGGCAGCACGAGGCAGTCTCACGGCTGTTTGTAGGCATAGAGCGTTAAGTCTGACAGGGACTGGGCGGTGGACCGCAGTGTGGATGTGGTCGTGTTGGCAGATGATCTTGCTTGCTGCGTTGCGAAGGGAGCTTTCCGGGCGTTTTTTATCCCATATGATAATAATAGGGCATCGCGACGATGTTGCAGTGGTGGTATATTGTCCTCAACCTCCACCCTAGCCACACGAGTGCAGGGCAGGGCCCCAAGACACATTCTTACACATTCATTCTGCAAAACATCCAACCTCCCCAACGTTGGTTCCGACCCAGACACTTACACCGGTGAGATAGTCTAAATGAGAACGAATTAAAGACTTGTACACCATTAATTAATAAAGATTTTCTGTCTGCTCCCCATGAAGTACCACGGAGGTATTTGAGGACATTGATTTTTTTTACGGCAACGGATAAGTAGTTAGAATTATGGATCTTCCAATTCAGTCTGCTGTCAAAATGCAGACCCCAAAATTTCACTGAGTTTTGGAAGAAGAGTTAATTGCAAATCAGGTACATTACGTCTAATGAAAACAACGCCGATAGTTAGTTAGTTAGTTATTTTATTGACCAAAAGTATAATATTACAGTATAGTGAGAGGTACAAAGTTCATCATTGGTCCAAATAATAAAAATATACTTTAACAAAATTCAATGAAAATACTGTCACCTAAGTATTCTATAAGGCAAGGCTATACAAAGCAACAACTACCAACTAAATAATTACCAGCATTACTATAATGAACATAAAATACATCGCTTTATTTAACATTTAAAGCAATGTGACCAACATAAATCCAGTGTCTATCATGTGTATCTAATTATAATAAAGTATTACTTTCTTTTATGTCTTATAAATAGACAAAACTTCATACACGTATCTACATAAAGTATTTACGTCTTGTGTTTCATTGAATAACACATCTAAATTTTGTTTATTCACCATATCATATTTTTGTCTGGTCTGTCTCGTCAGCGTACATTCCAGCAATACGTGTTGCTCCGTCTGTGTTGTCTGCCCGTCACACGGACACACACGCAAGTCCCGCGGGGTGCGACTCCAACGACCGGTCTCGATCTTTAGGTTATGAGACATTACTCGAATCCTAGTAAATGCCACACGTATATAATCAGGAATGTATATGTCTTCCGAGTAAATTTTATGGACACCAAGGCTGGAATTCAAAACTGATTTGTATGTCTGGTACTTTGTTGCGTCTTCTGGTTTATTAGTAACTAAGTTAATTATTTTGTCAAGAGGGTTTATGTTATCATCATACTGTATGGCACTCTGAATGAACTTAAAACCCGGGGTCTCAGCTTCTCTGCATAAATCAAATATGATATGAAATGGTTCGGACTGAGCCCAGACACCGTGCCACCAACACGTGCTCTGAAGCCCTGTCTGTCTGCCACCTTTGCGTGGATTTTTTGTACGCCCATCTGGCCTAGGATCATAGTTAAATAAAGTTAGGATTCCCATTGCCCCGTGATTTTAGATTTGCCTATCATTACCTTGTCCTTAGCGGTAACAGAAGGTGTCTGTTGCCACCGTGTCAGATTGTCTTTCCTCTCTTACCTACGGAGGATCCGCCTCAGTGAGCGTGCTTTTGGGGTGAATTAACACCGTCCGGCCCCCATAGAGTGGTTTGGCAAGACAATCTGACGTTAGAAAACTCCTCCCTGATCTCCTCCCACTTGAGTCCCGCTCCCCTCCTGTAGGAGGGGGGTGTACCCCCTCCATGCCGGACGGACCCTCCTCCCCTCCCCCTCCAAGGGGGAGGGAGGGCACTGATCGACGACCCCCGACCGCCAGACTAAATATTGACCCCAGTAAAGCGACTTTTGTGACTCTACATTCAAAGACTTCGACCCGCCTCTCAAATGTAAATTCATTCATCATAAAAAAAGTTATCGATTGTAACATTGGAAATGTAGTAAATGTAAAGAAACTTGCCAGTGGTGACCTATTAGTTCAGACCCTTAACGTTAGTCAAGTAAAGTCATTGTTGAAGCTCCGAACCATCCATGACATCGAGATCGAGGCTTTCATTCCAGTATCTATGAACTCGTGTCGGGGAGTTGCCTCCCACCGCGATTTTGTGGATATGGATGAGGCCGAGATTACTGATTGCATGGCTGACCAGGATGTAATTGAAGCTCGTAAGATCACTAAGAATGTTGACGGCACCAGAAGGAGCACAGCATCTGTTATTTTAACTTTCAGTGCTGCTAAATTGCCGGATAGGGTTCATGTAGGATATGAGTCGGTTTCCGTTCGTCCCTACATTCCGAATCCTCTCCGTTGCTTCAATTGTCAACTTTATGGACACCATGGAAATGCTTGTCGGTCTTCCCACGCCTACTGCGGTAGATGTTCAGATGAGGGTCATTCTGCAGACCAATGTACATCTCTTGTCCAAAAGTGCCGTAACTGTGAAGGTGCTCATTCCACTTTCTCGCGCGATTGCCCCGCGTGGAAATTGGAAAAAGAGATCTGCACAGTGAAAGCTACTGAAGGGATTTCCTACTATGAAGCAAGGATGAGAGTGAAGCAGACGCAGTCCGCACCTGCTTCAAACGCTTCTTATGCTTCAGCAGTAAGGGCTCCTCCCAAGATGTGCACTATTGGAATCCAGACTGATCCGTTGCCTGACTCATCTACCTCTACAGTTTCCCCTTCAACCTCTGCCTCATCACCTGATAAAACTACATCCACTTCAACTAAAACTTCTACTGCTATAACTTCCTCTGCTCCATATCTGTCAGCTATCTCTCGTACTCCCAGTAAGAGTGAAAAGACTGACAAGTCTGATAAACTAAATTTAACAAAACTTGAACGCACTCGCCCTTCTCATGTCGTCGCAGCTCCCGCGCCCTCGAGGAGGAGTTCTCACGCTCGCTCCCTCTCGACGAGCTCCGGGGAGTTAACAATTGATGACCCAATGGATGTCACCACTAGTAAGGGCCGGGAGAGGTCCCCCGGCAGCTCTTCTGAGCGCAAAAGGACCAAGAAACACGGCCGCCACCTCCACTCTTAAGCCATAATGTTCAAGGTGTTACAGTGGAACTGTAGAAGTATTCGAAATAAAGATTCATATTTGTCACTTTTAGTGAACATACACAGGCCGTCTGTTATTTGTCTACAGGAGACGAGACTGCAGGATCAGCCTGATCCTACAGTGCTAAAACACTACCATCCGTATAGAAGATATGAGGGACACGGTGTTGCCATATACATACACAAAACACTAACACAAACAGAAGTGACGTTGAATACACCTCTGGAAGCTGTCGCGTGCAGGGTGAGATTCAACAACACGTATCTGGCTATATGTTCCCTCTACTTGCCTCCCAATGCCCCCATTGTTGATGACGACATTACATCACTGATTAGCCAGCTTCCGGGCAACAGGCTAGTACTGGCGACTTTAACGCCCATCATCAACAATGGGGAAGTGAGAGGTCAAGTGTACGTGGGGAGCAGATAGTTGACATTATGTTGCAGACAAACCTCTGTCTTCTGAACGATGGAAGTGCGACTCGTGTAGATGATCGGACTGGTAACGCGTCTGCCATTGATCTGTCATTGTTATCGCCGGGTATACTCCCTGACTTCTCCTGGGAAGTCATCGACGACTCCCACGGAAGTGACCATCTACCCATCTGTATCTCTTACTCACGCGACATCCCGCCCACCCCCCGCACTCCCAAGTTCAACTTTAAGAGAGCAGATTGGGCAACCTTCCGTGGGATTGCCGACGTGGATATATCTGGCGAGGACATTGACACGATGGTCAGCAACGCAACACGATCCATATTACACGCCGCCGAGGCTTCTATTCCGAAAACTTCTACAGTTCACACTAAGCATGGAGTTTCATGGTGGACAACGGATTGCCGACAAGCACTTCGTGAGCGTAATAGGCGATACAGGCATTTCAGCCAGCAGCCCAGTCAAGCAAACTTCATAGCCTATAAAAAGGCAAGGGCTCAGGCAAGGAAAGTCATCCGCAATGCAAAAACTGACTCATTCAGACAATTCATTTCAACAGTGAATCGCACCACACCCCTGTCAAAAGTGTGGCAAACAATAAACATATTCAATAATAAAAAACCATACATCCCAATAAACACTCTGAACATAAATAACCAAACAATTGACAACAAACAAGAAATAGCAAATGCAATAGCCCACCATTTTTATCAGGCAAGCAGTTCCGCGTACTATACCCCTGCCTTCCTCCCCCGCAAGGAAGAGGCAGAACTCTCAGTCCCAAACTTTGCCACGGGAGGCGTAAACTCGGACTACAACACAGAGTTTACGTTGGATGAACTCTTTCTTGCCCTGAAATACTGTAAAGGCTCCAGTCCAGGTCCAGATAATATTTCATATATTATGTTACAGCATCTCGGCCACCATTCCATTACTAAATTATTATTGCTTTATAACAAAATATGGACCACACACACATTTCCTAAGTCTTGGGGCTTTGCACATACCATCCCAATCCCCAAAAAGACTGGACGCCTTACGGACCCCAGTGCGTTTCGCCCTATTGCACTCACGAGCTGTCTATGTAAGGTCATGGAACGTATGGTAAAGCGAAGGCTGCTTTTTGTTTTAGAAGCGAAGGGTTTGTTAGGTGATGAACAGTCGGGGTTTCAGACGTACCGAAGCACGATGGATCACCTAACACACCTGGAGCATTGGATTTCAGAGGCATTTGCCAAAAAAGAATTCATGATAGGGGTGTTCCTAGACATCCACAAAGCCTTCGACATGACATGGCGACACGGAATCCTCACGAAACTCTACGCTCATGGCTTCAGAGGTAACTTGCCCATTTTTGTTTATAATTTCCTACAGGACAGAACATTCTCTGTCAAGCTTCCTGGTAACGTAATCTCGGACGTTTTCGTCCAGGAGAACGGGGTGCCGCAGGGTAGTGTTCTTAGTCCTATATTATTTTGTATTATGGTTAATGATATTCTGTCCACAACTCCCGTCCCCAGGAATCTTAAATACTCACTGTACGCTGACGACTGTGCGTTATGGCACTCCTCGCCTAACGCTCAGTTCTCAGCGGGGCGGATTCAAGACGCTCTTGATTCCGTTCAGCATTGGGCCTCTTTGTGGGGATTTAAGTTTTCCGTTGCTAAGTGTATCGGTGTTGTTTTTACTAGACGTAACGTACCTAATTTGCAATTGACTCTTCAAGGCCAGCCGATACCTTTTCAAAATTCAGTCAAATTCTTGGGTCTGCATTTTGACAGCAGACTCAATTGGAAGACTCACATTAATGAACTACTCATCCGTTGCCGTAAAAAAATCAATGTCCTCAAATACCTCCGTGGTACTTCATGGGGAGCAGACAGAAAATCTTTATTAATGGTGTACAAGTCCTTAATTCGCTCTCATTTAGACTATGGCTCACCGGTGTATGGGTCTGGGTCGGAACCAACATTGAGGAGGTTGGATGTTTTGCAAAATGAATGTGTGAGAATGTGTCTTGGGGCCCTGCGCTGCACTCGTGTGGCGAGGATGGAGGTTGAGGCCAATGTACCACCACTGAAACACCGTCGTGATACGCTATTGTTAGCATATGGGATGAAAACAGCCCGGAAAGCTCCCCTCGGCAACGCAGCAAGCAAGATCGTCTGGCAGCACCACCACCTCCACACTGCGGTCCACCGTCCAGTCTCTGTCAGACTTAACGCTCTATGCCAACAAACGGGCGTGAGACTGGACGAGGCGGACCGCCTCGTGATGCCCACCCTTCCCCCTTGGAAAAAACAACAAACAACAGTCAACACAACATGGATAAGGGGGAAGAAGGCTGTTGTTGCCGAGGCAGAGCTCCACCAACACTTCCGGGCCCTCATCGCTGGCCTCCCTCCATCCCTACACATTTATACTGACGGCTCCAAGACGGATGAATGTGTGGGTGCAAGTGTGTGGTCGTGTGAATGTGCCCTCAGGTTCCGACTGCCGACTCATACATCGGTCTTTTCCGCTGAAATTTTTGCCATTGATAAAGCCATAGACTATGCTTTAAATTCATCTCATCGTTCAATTATCATTTTTTCGGACTCTATGTCAGCCCTTCAGGCAATAGAGTCCGGCCGTACGGATACAAATGAAATCCAGGGCAACATCATTAATAAATTAAATTCAAGTCGTAAATCCTTCTCACTGATTTGGGTGCCTGGACATTCCAATATTCGCGGGAATGAACAGGCTGACATGCTAGCTCGGTCTGCCGCAGAGCTCGAGGGAGCGTGGAACCTCCGTCGGGATCTGCAGTCATGTCTCTCAGTTGTTAAATCATCAGCAAAACTCCTGTGGCAGAGTCACTGGGACAACCTCCACCTACAAACCATCAAACCCATCCTAGGCGAGTGGGCTTCCTCCAATCGCCCCACAAGGCGGGAGGAGGTTGTCCTCGCACGCCTCAGGATGGGCTGCACCCTCCCCACCCACATGCTCCCCTACATAGCCAACGCTTTCCCACCACAATGTTCCATATGCAATGTCACCCTCTCTGTCGAGCACATCCTGCTTCACTGTGTGCGTTATCGTGAGGAGAGGCGGCCCTTGGCGGCGTATTGCAGGAGTCGCGGCCTCACGCTAACGCAGACCACCCTTCTGGGTGACGAACACCCGGATGTGGTCGATAGATTGATGATTTATCTGACTGAGACCAACTTAATCAGAGAGTTGTGATTTATGTGTATATATTATGTATGATGCACTATGTACATTTTTCACATCAATATATATATATGTAAATAAAAGTATGAAAGTGTGTATGAATTCTATCTAGCGTGATTTGATGTAAATGTTTTCCACCGTTTGTTTATTTCTATTTATTTTTATCTATATTATTTATTTTTTATTTATTTATTTTATTTTTTATTTTATTGTTATTATATATATTTAATAAAAACTATACGTAGCAATACTACGTAGACAATGTGTGTTTGTGTGTTGCCCCCCCCTTCCCTGCCTTGACAAAGGACAATAGCTTTGCAGTAGGAGTAGGTACCCTGTGTGAATGAAGCGTGTGTGTAAGTGTGACTGTTGTCATTGTTATTGCTGTTGTTGTTGTTGTTGTTGTTGTTATTGTTGTTGTTTTCTTTATGTTGTTATATAAATAAAAAAATTTTTTTAATTTAAATAAGTAAATAAAGAAATAAAGAAAGAAAGAAAGAAAACAAAAAAAGGCACTTATATATAATAAAACAAATACACAACACTATAAAGAAATGGCCTAATACCCATGTCTGGGTTATGGCCAAAAAAAAAAAAAAAAAAAAAAAAAATGGTTCGTTTCTGTCGAGTGAAGCCAGTTTTCTCTCCAAGAACCGTTTTCGTCGGACACTCACAACATGGTAGACTGGTTTAATTCCAGATTCAATATGACATAAATTTGAGCTAGTATTATTTCTTACACCCAAGAGACATTTCATTAGTTTGCTATACTGACTGGTCAGTGACACACAGTTGTTTGTCAGCCACGACTCGCAACTGTATGTCAGTTCAGCCAATACAGCAGCGTCAAACACACGTCGCTTATAACAGTAAGGCATGTCTGGATTCGAGGCACAGAATATAGAAAATTTGTTCACGACTGACTGAGACTTCATCTCGTGTAATGACATCACATCCTTCATACGTCCACTGTCGGTAAACCAGGCGCCTAAATACTTGTATCTGTCACAGTATTTAATAATATGTCCCTCAATACTTAATGGAACTTTATCACAATCGGCATTATTTATAACAAAAAATTTGGTTTTGTCCTCGTTAATCACCATTCCATAATCCTTGCAATATTCGACAACAACTTTAAATTTCCTGATACACATATCTCGAGATGTTGCGAGAATTACCGTATCGTCCATCAGTAAGAGCGCGTGCAGCGCGCCCAAGAAGCCGTCAGTTGCTATTTTTGCCTTCAACATACGAATCATCTGGTTTATGTAAATTACAAACAAAAGACAGCTGGATGGCGCACCTTGCCTCACTCCCACTGACGCCTCTACAGTGGCACTCTTAAGCACGTTACGTGTGCACCGATACATGACATAAATTGCTTTCAACATCCTTCTTCCACATCCTGCTGATTTTAGACATTCTATGAGCTTAGATCTCGGTACTTTATCATATGCTTTACGATAGTCTATAAACAATACATATAACTTACATTTCTTGTAATTTACATAATCACACAATAATCTCAGTGCAAATATTTGCTCTAAGCATCCTCTTCCCTCCATAGCTCCTGCTTGACAGTTATCTACATCCATCCACATTTTGATTCTATTCATAATGAGTGTGTCATATAATTTAGCTAGGGTATCCATCACACTAATGCCTCTATAATTATCGCAACTCATGCGATCACCAGATTTAAATAATACAGTTAATTTACTATAGCACCAGGTTAGTGGGAAACAAAAACTGTCAAAAATTACATTAAATAATGTGAGAAAAAACATCAACCAGTTCATAGGTAAGTTCGTTAATAAAGCAGGACTTATTCCAACAAAACTTTTCTTTTTTTTCATATTTCTCAAAGCTGTTTCCATCTCTCTAAACGTGAATGGGTCATCCAGAATGGGAATATTTGGTGCCTGCTCAAAGTTTGGCTCCCCATCCTCACCCGAAACTGGATTCAATAATTCCTCAAAATGAGTCTTAAACTGACTGTCGGTAGGCTGGGTAGTGCTTTGATCAGGACCAACTTCCCCTTTCCAGTTAATTGCTCTCCAAATTTTTCCACTGTCATTTTCCTCCATTATTATTTTCCATCTCAGGTCTGTACTTCCCTCACGTGCAACATTTGTCTTTTTACACTCCTTTGCTATTCTATTAACTTCGTTGCAGCTTTCCTGAACCACCTCCTGTACACTATCTTCACTCACTACTCCCAGGACGGGCGGCTCACACTGCGCCATCCTCGCTATGAACGCTCCCATATTCACTCTGTCATGGTGCGGACCTCTCGGGACGCTCGTGGTGCGGGGACTGTGTGTAAACGTCCGACCCAAGTTACTGGCGCGCTCAAGTAGTTGTGATGGCGTAACTGATTTAAGAATGTCATTGTTAATTGTCACAGTTAATGGTGCATGATCTGAACACATTATCTCTTATCGTATACATAAGTCTTTCAAGACATTCAAACTGCTATACTTAACTAAACACAGGTCGATTTCTGATATCCAGCGATCACCGCGCCTAAATGACAAATTCCCTCCGAGCTGCTTTCCGTCATATTTCAAATGGTTAGCAACTACCATTTCTTTCTCCTCACACATGTTGGCTATTACTCGGCCCATATAATTACTTGTAAGATCTTTTACACCATTATATTCACATCTTTTTCCATTTATATTCCTACTTGGTGGGCAACCCACACGTGCATTGAAATCACCCATTACAATGGCACGGTCACAGTCTGTCACCTGTCCTTCCAACGCCCCCAGCAGCGCCGGGTCATGGTAGGGCGAGTCAACCGGGGGGATGTACACACCCCCAAGCTTCATACCAGGGCAACATGACAGCTCTACCCATATTTGTCCTTCTATTGCGATGTTCACACATGTAATATATGGCACCAATGCACACTTCACCAACATCATAATTCCTCCTCTCCGACTATTTTCTTTACTTTTATTCATGTATAAATCAAAACCTGGCACGCTACTAATTAACGTTTCCTTTATTTCAGTGATCCATATTATGTCAAATTCTAATGCAAAATGTAGAACTTCAGGGCTTTGTAGCTTATTTTTCACACCACAGATATTCCAAGCGCATATTTTCAATTGCCTGTTCCACTTTTGTCCATGCCAAAATTTGGGAAATACCTGTCAATTACAACGCCATCGCGCAACAATACTCGCCGCTGCCAGTCATACATAATTTCCACTCCCTGGTTGTCTGGTTTCTGCTTCTCCTCCTCTTCTCGGGTCCTCAGCCTGGCCATTTCTCTCCTCGCCGCCGGATGAACATCCTTCTTTATGTAAATCCTTGCGAATTCTCCGCCTTTCTCCTTCAGGTTCTTTGCCACTTTCAGGATGTCACTACGTTGATTTTGACTCTCCAGCGTCACGTGAATAGGGCGTCTCCTCCTTTCTGCGTCAGGCTTTCCGAGTCGTTTTGTGGCCCATACTTCAGTGCGTATCGGACCGGCATACCCCGCAGCTTCGAACACTGTCTTGATCTTCTCTCCATCCGTCGTTCCAAGATTATCGTCATCCTCCGAGACCCCAGTTATGACCAAGTTCCGCACTCTGTCTTTGGCGTCAAGGTATTCCAGGAACCGGTTTTGCTGGTGGATGATCATGTAGGCGTCATCAAGTCTTGCATTCAGGGATTCTATTTTATTCTTCATCTCCTTCATAGCTGCTAAATCTTCCCGAACATTCCTTATTTCTTCCAGCAATTCAGAGTTTGGTGGCTGCTCTTCATCAGGCTGATGTGAAACAATTGTTCTCAATGCACATTTTAGCTGCGCGGCTGTCAGTTTATTTATCTCCGTAGCAGACAATGCCTTCACAGTGTCTACATTGTCGTAACTAGCCATCTTGGACAAGTAGACAAGTATCCCGTAAAGTTATCTTCGTGCACCCCGTTTTCTTTAGTTGTTTGGCGTCGTCGTTACCATGGCAACCGTTTTCACAGCTGCGTAGGGGGGTGGGGCCCGGTGTTGATCGGCCACCTTATTTTCTAGCTTCTAAATACGGGTTAGCTTGCTTCACTGGGCTAGTAATAACTGATTCTTGGCTCCACAGTACCTTCGTACAGCTCAGTAGGCAGTATATCACCTGAACTGGGCGTGTATACCAGGAAAATCTTGGCAAAACTTGGAGCACTATCCAGAACGGTTTGTTGTTGTTTGAAGACACCACTCCAACAGATACACTTAGCAATGGAAAACTTAAATCCTCACAAAGACGTGCAATGCTGAAAGGAATCAAGAGCGTCAAGAACTGAGATTTAGGCGAGGAGTGCCATAACGCACAGTCATCAGCGTGCAGTGAGTATTTGAGATTCCTGGGGAAGGGAGTTGTGGACAGAATATCATTAATCATAATACAAAATAATATGGGACTAAGAACACTACCCTGCGGCACCCCGTTCTCCTGAACGAGAACGTCCGAGATTACGTTACCAGGAAGCTTGACAGAGAATGTTCTGTCCTGTAGGAAACTATAAACAAAAATGGGCAAGTTACCTCTAAAGCCATGAACGTAGAGTTTCATGAGGATACCGTGTCGTCTTGTAATGTCAAAGGCTTTGTGGATGTCTAGGTCTCTAGGAACACCCCTAACATGATTTTTTTTTTTTTTTTTTTTGGCAAATGCCTCTGAAATGCAATGCTCCAGGTGTGTTAGGTGATCCATCGTGCTTCGGTACTTCCGAAACCCCGACTGTTCATCACCTAACAAACCCTTCGCTTCTAAAACAAAAAGCAGCCTTCGCTTTACTATACGTTCCATGACCTTACATAAACAGCTCGTGAGCGCAATGGGGCGAAACGTACTGGGATCCGTAAAGTGTCCAGTCTTTTTGAGGATTGGGATGGTATGAGCAAAGCCCCAATTCTTAGGAAATATGTGGGTGGTCCATATTTTGTTGTACAGGAATAATTATTTAGTGATGGAATGGTGGCCGAGATGTTGTAGTATAGTATATGAAATATTATCTGGACCGGGACTGGAGCCTTTACAGTATTTCAGGGCAAGGAGGAGTTCATCCAACGTAAAATCTGTGTTATAGTCCGAGTTTACGCCTCCCGTGGCAAAATTTGGGACTGAGAGTTCTGCCTCCTTGCGGGGGAAGAAGTCAGGGGTATAGTAGGCGGAACTACTTGCCTGTTAAAAATTATTGCCTATTGCATTTGCTATTTCTTCTTTATTGTCGATTATATTGTTGTTTATGGTTAGAATGTTTATTGGAATATTTGTTTTTTTTATTATTAAGTATGTTTATTGTTTGCCAGACTTCTGACACGGGTGTGGTGCGGTTCACTGATGAAATGAATTGTCTGAATGAATTTGTTTCCTGGTCTGTGCCCTTGCCTTTTTATAGGCTATGAAGTTTGATTGACTTGGCTGCTGTCTGAAATGCCTGTACCGCCTATTACGCTCACGAAGTACTTGTCGGCAATCCGTTGTCCACTTTGAAACTCCATGCTTAGTGTGAACTGTACAGGTCTTAAGAATACAAGCCCCGTCGGCGTGTAATATGGATCGTGTTGCGTTGTTGACCATAGTGTCAATGTCCTCGCCAGATATATCCACGTCGGTGGTAGTGTTTTAGCACTGTAGTATCTGGCTGATCCTGCAGTCTCGTCTCCTGTACACAAATAACAGACAGCCTGTGTATGTTCACTAAAAGTGACAAATATGAATCTTTATTCCGGATACTTCAGTTCCACTGTAACACCTTGAACATTATGGCTTAAGAGTGGAGGTGGCGGCCGTGTTTCTTGGTAACTTTTGCGCTCAGAAGAGCTGCCGGGGGCCTCTCCTGGCCCTTACTAGTGGTGACATCCTTTGGGTCATCAATCGTTAACTCCCCGCAGCTCGTCGAGAGGGAGCGAGCGTGAGAACTCCTCCTCAAGGGTGCTGGAGCTGCGATGACATGAGAAGGGGAAGTGCGTTCTAGATTTGTTAAGTTTAGTTTATCAATCTTGTCAGTCTTTTCACCCTTACTGGGAGCACGAGAGATAGTGGACAGATATGGAGCAGAGGAAGTGATAGCAGTAGAAGTTTTAGTGAAAGAAGAGGTAGTTTTAGCAGGTGATGAGGCAGAGGTTGAAGGGGAAACTGTGGAGGTAGATGAAGCAGGCAACGGATCTGTCTGAATACCAAAAGAGCACATCATGGGAGGAGTCCTTACTACTGAAGCATAAAAAGCGTTTGAAGCAGGAGCGGCCTGCGTTTGCTTCACTCTCATCCTTGCTTCATAGTAAAAAAATCCCTTCAGTAGCTTTCACCATGCAGATCTCTTTCTCCAATTTCCACGCGGGGCAATCGCGCGAGAAAGTGGAATGAGCACCCTCACAGTTACGGCACTTTTGGACCACAGACGTACATTGGTCTGCAGAATGACCCTCTCCTGAGCATCTATCGCAGTAGGCGTGTGAAGATCGATAAGCATTTCCATGATGACCATAACGTTGGCAGTTGAAGCAACGGAGAGGATTCGGAATGTAGGGACGAACGGAAACCGACTCGTATCCTACATGAACCCTGTCTGGCAATTTAGCAGGACTGAAAGTTAAAATGACAGATACTGTGCTCCTTCTGGTGCCGTCAAAGTTCTTAGTTATCTTACAAGCTTCAATTACATCCTGGTCAGTCGTGCAATCAGTAATCTCGGTCTCATTCATATCCACACAATCGAGGTAGGAGGCAACTCCCCGACACGAGTTCATAGACATTGGAATGAAAGCCTCGATCTCGATGTTGTGGATGAACCGGAGCTTCAACAATGATTTTACTTGACTTACGTTAAGCGTCTGAACTAGCAAGTCACCACTGGCAAGTTTCTTGACATTTACAACGTTAGCAATATTACAATCAATGACTTTCTTTATTATAAAAGAATTAACTGTTGAGAGGCGAGTCGAAGTTTTAGAGTGTAGTTTAGAGTGTAGAGTTTTAGAGTCACAAAAGTCGCTTTACTGGGATCAATGTTCAGTCGGGCAGTCAGGGGTCGTCGATCGGTATCCTCCCTCCCCCTTGGACGGGGAGGGGAGGAGAGTCCGTCCGGTATGGAGGGGGTACACCCCACTCCTACAGGAGGAGAGTGGGACACAACTGGATGGAGGTCAGGGAGGAGATTCCTATGGTCAGATTGTCCTGCCAAACCACTCTAGGAGAGGACGGAGGGTGCTAATTCACCCCAAAAGCACGCTCACTGAGGCGGATCCTCTATAGGTGAGAGAGAAAAGACAATCTGACTCGGTGGCAACAGACACCTTCTGCTGTCGCTAAGGACGAGGAAGTGAAAAGCGGAACTAAAAATCACGGGGCGATGGGAAACCTAAATTTATTTATCTAAGACCCTAGGCCAGATGGGCGTTCAAAAACATCCACACAGAGGTGGTAGAAGGACAGAAGCTTCAGAGCACGTGTTTCCAGCACGGTATCTGGGCTCAGTCCGCTTATTAATGATAAAGTCGAGATGATCATTCTTTTAGGCAGAACACTCGACACACGTGTTCATATCATATGCGGTTATTTAAAATACTCAACCCCTACAAGCGTATATCTAAAATGGCTTTGAGTAAAATCATTATAACAATCATATATTAAATTAACTTTTGATAACAAACATAAATACAATTTACAATAAAATATACTAGTGTGCATATACGCATATACAATAACATTTTGTTGAGTATACCCTGAAATTTCACGATGGAAAACGTTAGAAGGGTGACTGTAGTTAGAAGGGTAACTGTGATAAACACTACATGTTATTATTATTATTTTTATTATTATTATTACTATTATCATAATTCTTCTTCTTTCTCTTCGTCTTCTTCGTTTTCTTCTTTTTCTTCTTCTTCTTCTTCTTCTTATTATTATTATTATTATTATTATTATTATTATTATTATTATTATCATCATTATTACTATTATTAAAAAGTGGAAATATAAAGTGAAAGATAGATACGTAATTTTGATGTTAACTTTCAAGATGTGTATCTCCTTAAAAGATTTCTTAAATTATTCAGCGATTTGTTCCATAACTGCAACTTAGCTACACATTATATATTATACTGTATATATATATATATATATATATATATATATATATATATATATATATATATATATA
>JAHFWG010000092.1:94274-104659 GCA_020233015.1 Callinectes sapidus | reverse complement strand
CCACACATTCATCCGTCTTGGAGCCATCAGTATATATGTGTAGGGATGGAGGGAGGCCAGCGATGAGGGCCCGGAAGAGTTGGTGGAGCTCCGCCTCGGTAACAACAGCCTTCTTCCCCCTTATCCATGTTGTGTTGACTGACGTTTCTTGTTTCTTCCAAGGGGGAAGGGTGGACAGCACGAGGCGGTCCGCATCGTCCAGTCTCACGCCCGTTTGTTGGCATAGAGCGTAAAGTCTGACAGAGACTGGACGGTGGACCGCAGTGTGGAGGTGTTCGTGCTGCCAGATGATCTTGCTTGCTGCGTTGCCGAGGGGAGGTTTCCGGACAGTTTTTATCCCATGTGAGAGCAGTAGAGCATCGCGACGGTGTCTTAGTGGTGGTATATTGGCCTCAACCTCCATCCTCGCCACACGAGTGCAGCGTAAGGGCCCCAAGACACATTCTCACACATTCATTCTGCAAAACATCCAACCTCCTCAATGTTGGTTCCGACCCACACCCATACACCGGTGAGCCATAGTCTAAATGAGAGCGAATTAATGACTTGTACACCATTAATAAAGATTTTCTGTCTGCTCCCCATGAAGTACCACGGAGGTATTTGAGGACATTGATTTTTTTACGGCAACGGATAGGTAATTCATTAATGTGGGTCTTCCAATTGAGTCTGCTGTCAAAATGCAGACCCAAGAAATTGACTGAATTTTGAAATGGTATCGGCTGGCCTTGAAGAGTTAATTGCAAATCAGGTACGTTACGTCTAGTAAAAACAACACCGATACACTTAGCAACGGAAAACTTAAATCCCCACAAAGAGGCCCAATGCTGAACGGAATCAAGAGCATCCTGAATCCGCCCCGCTGAGAACTGAGCGTTAGGCGCGGAGTGCCATAACGCACAGTCGTCAGCGTACAGTGAGTATTTAAGATTCCTGGGGATGGGAGTTGTGGACAGAATATCATTAATCATAATACAAAATAATATAGGACTAAGAACACTACCCTGCGGCACCCCGTTCTCCTGGACGAAAACGTCCGAGATTACGTTACCAAGAAGCTTGACAGAGAATGTTCTGTCCTGTAGGAAATTATAAACAAAAATGGGCAAGTTACCTGTGAAGCCATGAGCGTAGAGTTTCATGAGGATACCGTGTCGCCATGTCATGTCGAAGGCTTTGTGGATGTCTAGGAACACCCCTATCATGAATTCTTTTTTGGCAAATGCCTCTGAAATGCAATGCTCTAGGTGTGTTAGGTGATCCATCGTGCTTCGATACTTACGAAACCCCGACTGCTCATCACCTAACAAACCCTTCGCTTCTAAAACAAAAAGCAGCCTTCGCTTTACCATACGTTCCATGACCTTACATAGACAGCTCGTGAGCGCAATAGGGCGAAACGCACTGGGGTCCGTAAGGCGTCCAGTCTTTTGGGGGATTGGGATGGTATGAGCAAAGCCCCAAGACTTAGGAAACGTGTGGGTGGTCCATATTTTATTGTATAGGAATAATAATTTAGTGATAGAATGGTGGCCGAGATGTTGTAACATAATATATGAAATAAGGGCAAGAAGGAGTTCATCCAACGTAAACTCTGTGTTGTAGTCCGAGTTTACGCCTCCCGTGGCAAAGTTTGGGACTGAGAGTTCTGCCTCCTCCTTGCGGGGGAGGAAGGCAGGGGTGTAGTAGGCAGAACTGCTTGCCTGATAAAAATGGTGGGCTATTGCATTTGCTATATCTTGTCTGTTGTCAATTATTTGGTTATTTATGTTTAATGTGTTTATTGGGTTGTACGGTTTTTTATTGTTTAATATGTTTATTGTTTGCCACACTTTTGATAGTGGTGTGGTGCGGTTAACTGATGATATAAATTGTTTGAACGAGTCTGATTTTGCATTCCGGATGACTTTCCTTGCCTGAGCCCTTGACTTTTTATAGGCTATGAAATTTGCTTGACTGGGCTGCTGGCTGAAATGCCTTTATCGCCTATTACGCTCACGAAGTGCTTGTCGGCAATCCGTTGTCCACCATGAAACTCCAAGCTTAGTGTGAACTGTAGAAGTTTTCGGAATAGAAGCCTCGGCGGCGTGTAATATGGATCGTGTTGCGTTGCTGACCATCGTGTCAATGTCCTCGCCAGATATATCCACGTCGGCTATCCCACGGAAGGTTGCCCAATCTGCTCTCTTAAAGTTGAACTTGGGAGTGCGGGGGGTGGGCGGGATGTCGCGTGAGTAAGAGATACAGATGGGTAGATGGTCACTTCCGTGGGAGTCGTCGATGACTTCCCAGGAGAAGTCGGGGAGTATACCCGGCGATAACAATGACAGATCAATGGCAGACGCGTTACCAGTCCGATCATCTACACGAGTCGCACTTCCATCGTTCAGAAGACAGAGGTTTGTCTGCAACATAATGTCAACTATCTGCTCCCCTCGTACACTTGACCTCTCACTTCCCCATTGCTGATGATGGGCGTTAAATTCGCCAAGTACTAGCCTGTTGCCGGGAAGCTGGCTAATCAGTGATGTAATGTTGTTATCAACAGTGGGGGTATTGGGAGGCAAGTAGAGGGAACATATAGCCAGATACGTGTTGTTGAATCTCACCCTGCACGCGACAGCTTCCAGAGGTGTATTCAACGTCACTTCTGTTTGTGTTAGTGTTTTGTGTATGTATATGGCAACACCGTGTCCCTCATATCTTCTATACGGATGGTAGTGTTTTAGCACTGTAGGATCAGGCTGATCCTGCAGTCTCGTCTCCTGTAGACAAATAACAGACGGCCTGTGTATGTTCACTAAAAGTGACAAATATGAATCTTTATTTCGAATACTTCTGCAGTTCCACTGTAACACCTTGAACATTATGGCTTAAGAGTGGAGGTGGCGGCCGTGTTTCTTGGTCCTTTTGCGCTCAGAGGAGCTGCCGGGGGACCTCTCCCGGCCCTTACTAGTGGTGACATCCATTGGGTCATCAATCGTTAACTCCCCGGAGCTCGTCGAGAGGGAGCGAGCGTGAGAGCTCCTCCTCGAGGGCGCGGGAGCTGCGACGACATGAGAAGGGCGAGTACGTTTTAGTTTTGTTAGATTCAGTTTATCAGTCTTGTCAGTCTTTTCACTTTTACTGGAAGTACGAGAGATAACTGACAGATATGGAGCAGAGGAAGTCATAGCAGTAAAAGTTCTAGTGGAAGTGGATGTAGTTTTTTCAGGTGATGAGGCCTGAGCCTGAGGGTACATTCACACGACCACACACTTGCACCCACACATTCATCCGTCTTGGAGCCGTCAGTATATATGTGTAGGGATGGAGGGAGGCCAGCGATGAGGGCCCGGAAGCGCTGGTGGTGCTCAGCCTCGGCAACAACAGCCTTCTTCCCCCTTAGCCAATGATGTGTTTATTGATGTTTTTTGTTTCTTCCATGGGGGAAGGGTGGGCAGCACGAGACGGTCCGCCTCGTCCAGTCTCAGGCCCGTTTGTTGGCATAGGGCGTTAAGTCTGACAGAGACTGGACGGAGGACTGCAGTGTGGAGGTGGTGGTGCTGCCAGATGATTTTGCTTGCTGTGTTGCCGAGGTGCGCTTTCCGGGCGGTTTTTATCCCATAAGATAAGAATAGGGCATCGCGACGGTGTTGTAGCGGTGGTATGTTGGCCTCAACCTCCATCCTCGCCACACGAGTGCAGCGCAGGGCTCCAAGACACATTCTCACACATTCATTTTGCAAAACATCCAACCTCCTCAATGTTGGTTCCGACCCAGACCCATACACCGGTGAGCCATAGTCTAAATGAGAGCGAATTAAGGACTTGTACACCATTAATAAAGATTTTCTGTCTGCTCCCCATGAAGTACCACGGAGGTATTTGAGGACATTGATTTTTTTAC
This sequence comes from Callinectes sapidus, assembly GCA_020233015.1. Taxonomy (NCBI): domain Eukaryota; kingdom Metazoa; phylum Arthropoda; class Malacostraca; order Decapoda; family Portunidae; genus Callinectes; species Callinectes sapidus. The sequence goes on along the minus strand of JAHFWG010000092.1, from coordinate 100,770 downwards.
GGCAACGGATGAGTAGTTCATTAATGTAGTCTTCCAATTGAGTCTGCTGTCAAAATGCAGACCCAAGAATTTGACTGAATTTTGAAAAGGTATCGTCTGGCCTTGAAGAGTCAATTGCAAATTAGGTACGTTGCGTCTAGTAAAAACAACACCGATACACTTAGCAACGGAAAACTTAAATCCCCACAAAGAGGCCCAATGCTGAACGGAATCAATAGCGTCTTGAATCCGCCCCGCTGAGAACTGAGCGTTAGGCGAGGAGTGCCATAACGCACAGTCGTCAGCGTACAGTGAGTATTTAAGATTCCTGGGGACGGGAGTTGTGGACAGAATATCATTAATCATAATACAAAATAATATAGGACTAAGAACACTACCCTGCGGCACCCCGTTCTCCTGGACGAAAACGTCCGAGATTACGTTACCAGGAAGCTTGACAGAGAATGTTCTGTCCTGTAGGAAATTATAAACAAAAATGGGCAAGTTACCTCTGAAGCCATGAGCGTAGAGTTTCGTGAGGATTCCGTGTCGCCATGTCATGTCGAAGGCTTTGTGGATGTCTAGGAACACCCCTATCATGAATTCTTTTTTGGCAAATGCCTCTGAAATGCAATGCTCCAGGTGTGTTAGGTGATCCATCGTGTTTCGGTACTTCCAAAACCCCGACTGCTCATCACCTAACAAATCCTTCGCTTCTAAAACAAAAAGCAGCCTTCGCTTTACCATACGTTCCATGACCTTATATAGAGAGCTCGTGAGAGCAATAGGGCGAAACGCACTGGGGTCCGTAAGGCGTCCAGTCTTTTGGGGGACTGGGATAGTATGAGCAAAGCCCAAAGACTTAGGAAACGTGTAGGTGGTCCATATTTTGTTGTAGAGCAATAATAATTTAGTGATAAAATGGTGGCCGAGATGTTGTAATATGATATATGAAATATTATCTGGACCTGGACTTGAGCCTTTACAGTATTTCAGGGCAAGAAGGAGTTCATCCAACGTAAACTCTGTGTTGTAGTCCGAGTTTACGCCTCCCGTGGCAAAGTTTGGGACTGAGAGTTCTGCCTCCTCCTTACGGGGAAGGAAGGCAGGGGTATAGTAGGCGGAACTGCTAGCGTGATGAAAATGTTGAGCTATTGTATTGGCTATTTCTTTTTTGTCATCTATTACATTGTTGTTTATTACAAGAGTATTTATTGGTGTATAAGGTTTTTTATTATTAAATATGTTTACTATCTGCCACACTTTTGAAACGGGTGTGGTGCGATTTACTGTAGATATGAATTCCCTGAAAAAGTCACTTTTTGCATTACGGATGACTTTCCTTGCCTGAGCCCTTGCCTTTTTATAGGCTATGAAGTTTGCTTGACTGGGCTGCTTGCTGAAATGCCTGTATGTCATGTCTGCTCTCTTAAAGTTGAACTTGGGAGTGCGGGGGGTGGGCGGGATGTCGCGTGAGTAAGAGATACAGATGGGTAGATGGTCACTTCCGTGGGAGTCGTCGATGACTTCCCAGGAGAAGTCAGGGAGTATAGCCGGCGATAACAATGACAGATCAATGGCAGACGCGTTACCAGTCCGATCATCTACACGAGTCGCACTTCCATCGTTCAGAAGACAGAGGTTTGTCTGCAACATAATGTCAACTATCTGCTCCCCACGTACACTTGACCTCTCACTTCCCCATTGCTGATGATGGGCGTTAAAGTCGCCCAGTACTAGCCTGTTGCCCGGAAGCTGGCTAATTAGTGATGTGATGTCGTCATCAACAATGGGGGTATTGGGAGGCAAGTAGAGGGAACATATAGCCAGATACGTGTTGTTGAATCTCACCCTGCACGCGACAGCTTCCAGAGGTGTATTCAACGTCACTTCTGTTTGTGTTAGTGTTTTGTGTATGTATATGGCAACACCGTGTCCCTCATATCTTCTATACGGATGGTAGTGTTTTAGCACTGTAGGATCAGGCTGATCCTGCAGTCTCGTCTCCTGTAGAAAAATAACAGACGGCCTGTGTATGTTCACTAAAAGTGACAAATATGAATCTTTATTTCGAATACTTCTGCAGTTCCACTGTAACACCTTGAACATTATGGCTTAAGAGTGGAGTGGCGGCCGTGTTTCTTGGTCCTTTTGCGCTCAGAAGAGCTGCCGGGGGACCTCTCCCGGCCTTTACTAGTGGTGACATCCATTGGGTCATCAATTGTTAACTCCCCGGAGCTCGTCGAGAGGGAGCGAGCGTGAGAACTCCTCCTCGAGGGCGCGGGAGATGCGACGACATGAGAAGGGCGAGTGCGTTCAAGTTTTGTTAAATTTAGTTTATCAGACTTGTCAGTCTTTTCACTCTTACTGGGAGTACGAGAGATAGCTGACAGATATGGAGCAGAGGAAGTTATAGCAGTAGAAGTTTTAGTTGAAGTGGATGTAGTTTTATCAGGTGATGAGGCAGAGGTTGAAGGGGAGACTGTAGAGGTAGATGAGTCAGGCAACGGATCAGTCTGGATTCCAATAGTGCACATCTTGGGAGGAGCCCTTACTGCTGAAGCATAAGAAGCGTTTGAAGCAGGTGCGGACTGCGTCTGCTTCACTCTCATCCTTGCTTCATAGTAGGAAATCCCTTCAGTAACTTTCACTGTGCAGATCTCTTTTTCCAATTTCCACGCTGGGCAATCGCGCGAGAAAGTGGAATGAGCACCTTCACAGTTACGGCACTTTTGGACAAGAGATGTACATTGGTCTGCAGAATGACCCTCATCTGAACATCTACCGCAGTAGGCGTGGGAAGACCGACAAGCATTTCCATGGTGTCCATAAAGTTGACAATTGAAGCAACGGAGAGGATTCGGAATGTAGGGACGAACGGAAACCGACTCATATCCTACATGAACCCTATCCGGCAATTTAGCAGCACTGAAAGTTAAAATAACTGATGCTGTGCTCTTTCTGGTGCCGTCAACATTCTTAGTGATCTTACGAGCTTCAATTACATCCTGGTCAGCCATGCAATCAGTAATCTCGGTCTCATCCATATCCACAAAATCGCGGTGGGAGGCAACTCCCCGACACGAGTTCATAGATACTGGAATGAAAGCCTCGATCTCGATGTCATGGATGGTTCGGAGCTTCAACAATGACTTTACTTGACTAACGTTAAGGGTCTGAACTAATAGGTCACCACTGGCAAGTTTCTTTACATTTACTACATTTCCAATGTTACAATCGATAACTTTTTTTATGATGAATGAATTTACATTTGAGAGGCGGGTCGAAGTCTTTGAATGTAGAGTCACAAAAGTCGCTTTACTGGGGTCAATATTTAGTCTGGCGGTCGGGAGTCGTCGATCAGTGCCCTCCCTCCCCCTTGGAGGGGGAGGGGAGGAGGGTCCGTCCGGCATGGAGGGGGTACACCCCCCTCCTACTGGAGGGGAGCGGGACGCAAGTGGGAGGAGATCAGGGAGGAGTTTTCTAAGGTCAGATTGTCCTGCCAAACCACTCTATGGGGGCCGGACGGTGTTAATTCACCCCAAAAGCACGCTCACTGAGGCGGATCCTCCGTAGGTAAGAGAGGAAAGACAATCTGACACGGTGGCAACAGACACCTTCTGTTGCCGCTAAGGACAGGGTAGTGAGAAGCAAATCTAAAATCACGGGTCAATGGGAATCCTAACTTTATTTATCTAAAACCCTATGCCAGATGGGCGTACAAAAAATCCCCGCAAAGGTGGCAGACAGACAGGGCTTTAGAGCACGTGTTGGTGGCACGGTGTCTGGGCTCAGTCTGCTCTGTGACGTGTTTTTTTTTTTTTTTTTTTTTTTTTTATGGCCATCACCCAGACATGGGTATTAGGCCAATTTTATTATTAGGTTAGTGTATTTGTATATACAAGTGCTTTTTTTATTTATTTATTTGTGTTTTATATTATTTTAAAGTTTTTTTGTTTTTGTTTTATTTATTTATTTTTTTATTTTATTTATTTTTATTTTTTTTAAATAACATCAACCATAACAACAACAAAACAACAACAACAAACACAACAACATCAACAACAACAACAATAACAACAGTCACACTTACACACACGCTTCATTCACATAGGGCACCTATTCCTATTGCACAACTATTGTCTTTTGTCAAGGCAGGGGATGGAGGGGGCAACACACAAACACACAAGGTAACTACGTAGTGTTACTACGTATTGCTTTTATTAAAAAAAAAAAAAAAAAAATGTAATAATAAGAAAATAATAGTAAAAATGAAAACATTGATATCAAATCACGCTGGATGGGATTCATACACACTTTCATACTTTTATTTACATTATATATATTTTGGAGTGAAAAAAAATATTTATATACATAGTGCATCATATAGAATATATATACATAAATCACAACTCTCTCATTAAATTGGTCTCAGTCAGGTAAATCATCAGTCTATCGACCACATCCGGGTGTTCGTCACCCAGAAGGGTGGTCTGCGTTAGCGTGAGGCCGCGAGTCTGGCAATACGCCGCCAAGGGCCGTCTCTCCTCACGATAACGCACACAGTGAAGCAGGATGTGCTCGACAGAGAGGGTGACATTGCATACAGAACATTGTGGTGGGAATGCGTTGGGTATGAAGGGGAGCATGTGGGTGGGGAGGGTGCAGCCCATCCTGAGGCGTACGAGGACAACCTCCTCCCGCCTTGTTGGGCGATTGGAGGAAGCCCACTCGCCTAGGATGGGTTTGATGGTTTGTAGGTGGAGGTTGTCCCAGTGACTCTGCCACAGGAGTTTTGCTGATTATTTAACAACTGAGAGACATGACTGCAGATCCCGACGGAGGTTCCACGCTCCCTCGAGCTCTGCGGCAGACCGAGCTAGCATGTCAGCCTGTTCATTCCCGCGAATATTGAATGTCCAGGCACCCAAATCAGTGAGAAGGATTTACGATTGAATTTAATTTATTAATGATGTTGCCCTGGATTTCATTTGTATCCGTACGGCCGGACTCTATTGCCTGAAGGGCTGACATAGAGTCCGAAAAAATTGTAATTGAATGATGAGATGAATTTAAAGCATAATCTATGGCTTTGTCAATTGCAAAAATTTCAGCGGAAAAGACCGATGTATGAGTCGGCAGTCGGAACCTGAGGGCACATTCACACGACCACACACTTGCACCCACACATTCATCCGTCTTGGAGCCGTCAGTATATATGTGTAGGGATGGAGGGAGGCCAGCGATGAGGGCCCGGAAGCATTGATGGATTTCAGCCTCGGCAACAACAGCCTTCTTCCCCCTTATCCATGTTGTGTTGATTGATGGTTGCTGTTTCTTCCAAGGGGGAAGGGTGGGCAGCACGAGGCGATCCGCATCGTCCAGTCTCACGCCCGTTTGTTGGCATAGAGCGTTAAGTCTGACAGAGACTGGACGGTGGATCACAGTGTGGAGGTGGTGGTGCTGCCAGACGATCTTGCTTGCTGTGTTGCCGAGGGTCGCTTTCCGGGCGGTTTTTATCCCATACGATAGGAGTAATGCATCGCGACGGTGTTGCAGCGGTGGTATGTTGGCCTCAACCTCCATCCTTGCCACACGAGTGCAGCGCAGGGCTCCAAGACACATTCTCACACATTCATTCTGCAAAACATCCAACCTCCTCAATGTTGGTTCCGACCCAGACCCATACACCGGTGAGCCATAGTCTAAATGAGAGCGAATTAAGGACTTGTACACCATTAATAAAGATTTTCTGTCTGCTCCCCATGAAGTACCACGGAGGTATTTGAGGACATTGATTTTTTTACGGCAACGGATAAGTAGTTCATTAATGTGGGTCTTCCAATTGAGTCTGCTGTCAAAATGCAGACCCAAGAATTTGACTGAATTTTGAAATGGTATCGGCTGGCCTTGAAGAGTTAATTGCAAATCAGGTACGTTACGTCTAGTAAAAACAACACCGATACACTTAGCAACGGAAAACTTAAATCCCCACAAAGAGGCCCAATGCTGAACGGAATCAAGAGCGTCTTGAATCCGCCCCGCTGAGAACTGAGCGTTAGGCGAGGAGTGCCATAACGCACAGTCGTCAGCGTACAGTGAGTATTTAAGATTCCTGGGGATGGGAGTTGTGGACAGAATATCATTTATCATAATACAAAATAATATAGGACTAAGAACACTACCCTGCGGCACCCCGTTCTCCTGGACGAAAACGCCCGAGATTACATTACCAGGAAGCTTGACAGAGAATGTTGTGTCCTGTAGGAAATTCTAAACAATAAAGGGCAAGTTACCTCTAAAGCCATGAGCATAGAGTTTCATGAGGATACCGTGTCGCCATGTCATGTCGAAGGCTTTGTGGTTGTCTAGGAACACTCCTATCATGAATTCTTTTTTGACAAATGCCTCAAATGCAATACTCCAGGTGTGTTAGGTGATCCATCGTGCTTCGGTACTTTCGAAACCCCGACTGTTCATCACCTAACAAATCCTTCGCTTCTAAAACAAAAAGCAG
>JAHFWG010000092.1:54059-93774 GCA_020233015.1 Callinectes sapidus | reverse complement strand
AAAACATTACCATCACAGGTTTGTTTGCGACAAAGAGGGGGAGAAAAGTTAGCGGTCTATAGAGTTCCATAGCCGCACCTGTTCATAATACGAGTACCAAAGAATGCGATAAATATATTGGGCCGAATTACTCACACAAACGTTCGGATGCCAATAAAAGCCAATATTTCCGCTAAACACCAACAGCAGCAACGTCAACATTTAACATGAACGTCGCATATTGAATTCAGAGTGTTATTTTGATCCCGTAGTGCCTTCAGTTACAAAAATAACAACTTTAACCAACAATATAACAACGTCTTCACACTTTTCCTGTGATTTGATTTGTCTTCCGTATTAACAAACCACCCCGGAGGTCTTCCGTCTTAATTCAGCCATCTCAAAGCATTATATTAACTAAAGACTGTTCAATTTACTCTTTTTAATCATTTCTTTTATCTTTCTTGTCGATGTTTGTTAAGATTTCGTTGTTTTAGGATTGTTGTGGTGTACATCGCAGTTAATTCATTAGTAATTGTTGATTTTAAAGGTGCTTCCCATTATTTTATTGAGTTTTTAACATTAATTTTGCGTCGTCAGTGGGAACAAAACCTATGAGAGTTCCTAATAATCTCTGTTGGCATTGGTGAGAGAACAAAGCATTTCTAAGTACATGTCCATTGAAATGCCAACTGATATCAAATGTCACACAATTCTCGTTCTTTTTATTTATATATATACTTTGTAACAGTAGTAGTAGTAGTAGTAGTAGTAGTAGTAGTAGTAGTAGTAGTAGTAGTAGTAGTAGTAGTGGTAATAGTAGTAGTAGTAGTAGTAGTAGTAGTAGTAGTAGTAGTAGTAGTAGTAGTAGTAGTAGTAGTACTAGTGGTAGTGGTAGTAGTAGTAGTAGTAGTAGTAGTAGTAGTAGTAGTAGTAGTAGTAGTAGTAGTAGTAGTAGTAGTAATAGTAGCGTAAATATTGTTGTAGTTATTGTCGTTGTTGTTAATCCATTTAATATTTCAAATTCAGAACCAGTTTAACAATATGAATACGTGTGTGTAAGTGGGAGTTGAGTTAGGTTAGCGTATCTTAGGCCAGGTAAAAACAACAAAATAAATAAGTATATAACAATTAAATTATATTCACACACACACACACACACACACACACACACACACACACACACACACACACACATTCAGTGACACACAGTGACACACTTTCGAGCTGTGGTACAGGCAACACGTCCCAGCCTTAGCTCCTCTACCTACAGCAAGCTCGATGGATCCCGAAACCCTGAAAGTGCTTCTCGACTCTCAAGAAAGAGCCTTTCGAGCAGCGACGGACACTATCATTGAACAAATGAAGGGAAGAACCGCAACACTGGAATCAAGAGTTGAAGATCTCATCAAAAGCTTGGAATTTACTCAGGCAGAAGTTCAAGACTTGAAAAATGAACTAAAATCTCTACAGAAAACGGACCGTGAAAATCGAAACCTGATTGAAGATTACAAGATTCGAATAGAAGACCTTGAACAACGCGCGAATTATCAGGAAGACTACAACCGTCGTCCGAACCTACGCTTCAGTGGAGTCCCTGAATTATATGCACAGGTGAGACTTGGGAGGAAACAGCGACACTGGTTCAGAAGATATTCATTAACAACCTAAAGCTTCCTGCCATGGATTTGGTACGCGCCCATCGTGTTGGACCACTCGATCCCTCTTGTCCTCGCGCAATTGTTGCTCGGTTCGAGAAATTCTCCGATCGAGAAACAGTTCTCCGAAATGCGAGGAAGTTGAAAGAAAGTGGCATATTCATCAACGAAGATCTGTGTTCAGCCTCACAAGCGCTTCGAACTGCTCAATTACCTCAACTAAAACAAGCAAGAAAGGATGGCAAGATCGCTTTTTTCAAGTACACGAAGCTCATTATCAAGGATCGTCCTGTACAACGAAACTCCGGTACGGCTTCAACGAGTCATCTATCAACAACAACGACTACGGCAACAACAACAATAACGACAACTGCTTCAGAGACTCCTATACAGAGAACCAACAATGCGGCTTCAACGTCTCATCCACCACCACCAACAACAACTGCTTTGGTTAGTACGGAGCGAAACAACGATAAGCATGCAGCGACTCCTACACCAACAACAACCACTGCTTCGACGACAACCGAGGGAACCACTGCTTCACTTGATTCCGTGGGTGCCGCTGCCGTCATGACACCTGCGTCTGCCCGTGGCCCCTCCCACTCCCGTGGTGATGGTAGAGGGACTGCGACACACATGGGTGAGGGTGTCAACACCAGCGGTACTGCAACCAGCAGACATTCACGGACTGGACGAACTTCTGACTACAGTGAGCGACTACGAGACCGCAAAAATAATACGAAGAAATAAGGTACTTGTTCGTCATTGTGTAAGCCCACAATAACTTAATATTTTCCTAATGACTTTTGATGAATTACCATTTGCCTCGTTAAATGACACAGACTTGCATAACTTATTTGGCAATAGATTTAGTATACCTTATGATTACATTCACAATAACTTTGATCCAAATGCTATACTAGATGATAAATATAACAATGATCTTGATGTAAATAATTTCTATGTACAAACTAGACAATTGACTATCCCTCACTCGGAATACATATTTTTGGATTCATTTGCAACACTAAATAACGCTAACTTTAATATACTTAGTCTTAACATACGTTCTATACCTACTAACCTTAACTATTTTGCTGATTCAGTTCTAACACACCCATGTATCAAATGTGATGTGATTGGATTTTCCGAGACTCGTCTTGATTCTGATCTCTCGCCAATATACCAGCTGCCGGGTTATAGCCAGTACACTAAGTGCCGCAACAGACATGGAGGTGGTGTGGCACTGTTTGTATCTGATAGATATATTTCTAATTTATGTGATGATTTCTGTTATATCAACTCATTCCTTGAATGCGTAGGTGCTAGTATTAAGATTAGTAATAAGAATATTCTAGTTTTGTCTATTTACAGACCTCCATGTGGTAACATTGGTGATTTTCTAGATAAATTAAGTGAACTTTCTCGTTAGCAAGAAACGTAAATTACAATGATATTTATGTAATAGGTGATTTCAATTTGGATTTATTGAAGCACGCCAACAATGTTCATATATGTGAATTTATTAATCTAATGTATTCCTTTTCTCTTTTCCCTCTAGTAACAAAACCTACACGAGTCACAAACACAACAGCTTCACTTATTGATCATATATGGACAACACAGTTTGAGACAAACACTAAAAACTACATCATACACAACGATACAACAGACCACTTCCCAGTACTGTCTCAATTCAGGATCCAAAACACAAATACTACTGCTCCAGAATTCACTTAAAAAAGATGTTACACAAGCGTTGCCTGTGACAATTTCGCTAATAAAGTTGCTAAGCTCGATTGGTCACCTGTTATACAATCAGTCTGTCCTAACGCATCGTATAATACTTTCTTTAATTACTTTAACTTTTTATATCAAAAACATTTTCCAGTTAAGCAGGTGCCAATAAACCGGAAATATGAGCTAAAACCATACATCACAACTGCTTTAAAAACAGTATAAGAGAAAAACATAGATTAGAAAGACTATCTAAAAAATGGCCCATTACTTTTCGAGACACATACAAAATTTATAGGAACAAATTAACCACTTCGTTAAGAATTGCAAAAAACAATTACCATAAAGAAAATTTAAAACAAACTCAAGGTAATCCCAAGGCACACTGGAATTCTATTAACCATATTCTCGGTAGAAATAGTAGTAAATCAAATAAAGTAATCAAGTTAGAGCCACCATGCAGTAACACAGCAGATAAATTTAATGAACACTTCTTAAGGCTCTGTAACTCCGTAGCCAATACCACAGTTGAAATAAACTCGCATAAGAAATACTTACACAACCCAGCACCCTTTTCCATCCATTTAGCTCCCATTGTCTCAACCGAAACAAAAAAATACTTAACATATTTAAAGACCAGCTCTGCAGGATTTGACGATATTTCACCCAAATTACTGAAGTTAACGGCTTCTTTTATTTCTATTCCTCTAACTCATATTATCAACCTATGTTTTAAAACTGGTATCTTTCCAGATAATCTTAAGCATGCCAAGGTCATACCACTACATAAATCAGGGAGCAAGAATGATGTTAACAATTACCGTCCTATTTCCTTACTTCCAGCATTTAGTAAATTATTTGAAAAGGCAATATCTACTCGTTTAATTATAAGATTAAGCGAGTACTTACCGGTACGATGGTTGATCGTAATTTCACGAACAGTTAGCTGCGTCACTGAGGTAGTAAATGAGATGCCAGTAGCTGGGCAGCAGGTCAGTCCTTTAGAGAGATTTGAGGAAGCAGCCAACCATTAACAAGGAGGCATATTAGTAGGAAAGAACCCAACGAGTGGACAAACACTGGGAGGGAAAGGGAGGGCATTTACTACCTCAGTGACGCAGCTAACTGTTCGTGAAATTACGATCAACCATCGTACCGGTAAGTACTCGCTTAATCTTATAATTTCACTTCACGGTAGTTAGCTGCGTCACGAGGTAGGCAATGAGAGCTTAAGAGTGATTCCTCAAACCTAAAGTAGTCCTCTGTAGGGTTATAAATAAAAGGAAAGTGGCAAAAAATACCAATTCATTTCCCAAGTAAAGACATAAAGTAGTACAGAGGTGATACTCAAACATTTAAATAATAAAACAAGCTGGGAGTCATGAACAGATATATAATATACATATATAGATTATGAATACATAAATAATTATCGAAAGAACCAATCGAGGGGAACATTGTCACCCCAACACTGCATTCGCAAAAACTGTCCGCCTGGACAACGGCCTCCTGTAGTATTTGGCAAAGGCAGACTCACTGGACCACCCCACAGTGGCCATGATAGTGGAGACAGGTAGAGTCAGGGATGCCTTGCTGGAGGAAGCAGACCTGGTGGAGTGAGGTGAAAAAATTGTCAAATCAATACCTGCATCCCTCATGACATTCCTAGTCCAGCGTCGTATAGTGTCCCGTGACGCTAACCGCACGGGAGTTTTAGTCGTTACAAAGAACCTGGTAATAGAACCCCTAATATCTGCAGTTCTTTCTAAGTAGCAGCAAATAGCGGTGAATACACATAAATCTTTTTCTGGGGTATAAGCTGGAAAAACAAGCTCAGAGAGATGAACACCAGGTCTTGAAGTTTTCAAAAGATCACCTATTCGAAAAGAAACCTCAGAACGAGAAACTGTCATGTTCCTAGTGTCCAAAAGATGTAAGGTATGACCACGTTGTCCGGATATCAGAAGCATGAGCATGACCAACTTCCCAGATAACTGAATCAAGGATAGACCCTCATTTGGCCCCAAAGATAGTATGTGTGTCAGGACTACATCTGGATCCCATGCAGTGCAGTTACGGGGTAAGGATGGCCTCTCCAGAAAGACTGCCTTCATAAACCTGCAGACTAGAGGATCCTGGCCCGCGGGTTTGAAATCAATACTCGCAATGGCAGAAATAGAAGAACGAATTACATTCAACGAACTGTAGCTCCGTCCCGTCTCCTTCCTAAATTCTTGCAACAAGAAATCCAACAAAAAACTTACAGGTGGTTGAAAAGGATTAATTTCCCTGATGACACAAAAAGACAACCATCTTTTGATATGTGGCCCATACTGCGATTTCGTGCTCGGTCTCCATGACTGAAGCAGAAATTCGGCAACTTCCTGCGAAAGGCCTCTGTTCGCAAAGGATCGCCAGAGAGGATCATGGCTGACAATATCAACTTCGAGGTCTGAGGATGTACTCGCGACGGGTCCTGGGGTAGAACTAGGGAAGCGCGAGGAAGCAGGAGCGGAGGTGCAGCCAGTAACTGGAGGGCCATCGGGAACCAAGTCTGGTTAGGCCAGAGCGGCAGAATCGCCAGGGATGTCGCCCTGTCCTCTAGAATCTTTCTTAACATCCGGCCAATGACACTGAAAGGAGGGAAAGCGTAACATCGCAAATTAGACCAGTGGAACGTGAAAGTATTAGTAAATGAAACATATGGGTCAGGTTTCCAGGAAACGTATGAGGATATCTGGGCATTAATACGTGAAGCAAAAAGGTCAATGTCCGGAGAAAAGAAAACTTCACACAGCCTTTTGAAAATACAGGGTAAAAGCATCCATTCAGTGTCTATGTTCCGAACCCTGGACTCAGCATCCGCTTCAACATTGTCAATTCCCCTGATATACTCGGCAGATAAAGTGATCTCCCTCATTGCAGCCCAATCAAAAATTTGTTCCGTCAGGGTATTTAGGCTCAATTCAGTGCTGCCACAGCGGTTAATGCATGCGATAGCGGTAGAATTATCAGAACGAAGACGGATGTGAGTCTGCTCGCAGCGTTTGCAGAGGGATTTTAGGCTCAAAAGGATGGCCTTGAGCTCTAGACAATTGATGTGATCTAATTCTACATGTGCCCAATGACCTCCGGTCCTAGCATCGCCAACCTTAGCCCCCCAACCCGTTAGGCAAGCATCGGTGTGAATTTCCAATTCTGGGGGGCAGGAGACTAGAGATTTAGTTTGGGAGTCAATATTATCAATCCACCACCGGATCATGTCCTGAGCATGACTATCAAGTGAAATTACGGAATTGTAGTTACCTTTGCTCAGAGTAAGTTCCCTGTTTCGCACAATCTCCAGGTATTTGTACCTGAGGGGAGCTAGATTCACCGCCGCTTCAGAGGCTACGGCAAGACCAATAAAGGCAGCCAAGTCATGTATAGTAGGTTTATCTCTAAGTAAACTCAAACCACGGGTTTTAATACTCTCTTTACGACGTGATGGTAAAGAGGCAGTCATCGCGACCGAATTTAGGATTATCCCCAAAAACTCCACTTCCTGGGTAGGAGACAAAATAGATTTATTGACATTGACTGTTAAACCTACAGAGTCAAAAGTCTGCAAGGCATACATAGCATTTTGTTCCAACACTTGAGCTGAGGAAGCCAAGAGAATGCAGTCATCAATGTAACAAACAATCAATATGCCAAGTTTCCTGAGGTGAGAGAGGATTGGTTTAAGCAATTTAGTAAATATGCGTGGTGCAGATGTCAGCCCCTGAGGAAGACAGGTAAACTGGAAAGACTGGTTCTTCCACATAAAGCGCAGCCATTTCCTATCCTCAGACTGAATACGAACAGAAAAATATGCATCCTTGAAGTCAATAGTGATGAAAAAACAATTTTCCTGAAGCAAACTAAGTACCTCCTTAATTGTACTCATTTTGAAATGAACATGTTTCACAAAATCATTTAGTTCCTTTAAATTGAAAATAACCCTAGCTGTACCATCCTTTTTTCTCGTAGGGAAAACATTTGAGTAAAAACCAGAGTCTGATATGGGGGAACATTTCTCAACCACTTTCTGTTGTATGAAGGTTAGCATAGCATTATCCAGGGCTTCCCTGTCAGCAATGGATAGGGTGAGAGGTCTGGGTAATTCACACTGCACAGGAAAAAGATCAAAATCTAACACCTTACCCCGCACTACATCATGAATAAATTTATCCTTGGAAAAAGCTTGCCAACTGTGCCTAAAAAGGAAAACCTTACCCGCCACAAAGTTATCTGGCGTGTTTATCAAGGTGCAGCAAGGTAAGGTATTGCGACTTACTGTGGGAGGCGTTACTGGGGAGGTTTGTATGGCTGCGTCCTCCTCCCGTAAGGCTGACGCTGGCCTAAAAAAGACCTTGAAGGAATCCTTGACCGGGCTCGGGAGCTGTAAGGTTTCCTGTAGTCCTGTCTACCGAAGGAAAAGTTCTTCCCCCTGGAAGTTTTGTAGGGACGGAAGGATGGCCTTCCCAGTTTCTTGGTTCTATGTATTTCATCACATTTCTTTACAAGGTCAAAAGGAAAGAGTTTGTCAGTACCGACTTCACACTCCCACTGCAAGGGCAGTGTCATTGACGTGTACACGTGCCACCTCCTTTCGTAACTGGTTAGCGTAATTGAAGGCGGAAATCAGTAGCCTAAGGCAATCATTTAATCCTTCTAGGTAAAAGTTCACTGCCTTCCCTTTTCTTTCCCCCACGTCACTAACGCACTGGGTAATGGGAACAAGCGCTTTCAATAATAGTCCATTAATATGGGTTAGTCGAGCATCCACAAGTTTACCTCCTGCACTCATTGCTTTGACAATGGGGGGGTTAGTCTCTGGAACCTTCATGTTGGGCACATTGCTGGGTATTTAGATCTTATTAGCGGTCGATTTTACGCTGTCGGGCACAGGACGACGCCTCAAGCTTGCATTGACTATGGCAGCAAGCGAATCAGAGATTGGTTCACCTTTGGCTTCCTCGCCCAAAAAATTGTCAGACAAATCACTCAAAGCTTGGAGGAAGTCTGCGTCATCAGTAGAAGGAGCTGGTTGACTACCGGAGCCAGGGTGGGCGATAGTTTCTAATCCATCTAGGGGGTCTGGATCATCATAATCTCTCTTACACTCCTCATCCTCCTCACTATCAGAAAAAGACAAATCATGATAGGCACCATAATCCACCGTAGGGGGCGAAGCACTGTGTGTTGAGGAAACACTGTGAGTAACACGGTTGTCTAGTTTTTCAACTAACCCACTCAACAGATTGGTGAGAATATCAAGCTTCTTGTCTGAAGCAGAAGAATTCTCGTCCGCACAAGGTTGACTGGCGCCTACTTGTGAGGCCGGACATTGTTGACTGCCGGAGGGCTGTTGACTGCCAGACGGTTGTTGACTGCCAGACGGTTGTTGACTGCCGGCTGGTTGTTGCGATTTGGAAGCACAAGGACGTTTTACGGACGACCCATCATATCCAACAGCAGTCCTCTTATTATCCTTCCTCAACCGGTCACCATCACGCCTGTGCCGTGAACTGTCCCGTGAGACAGATGAAGAGGAGGAAGCACGCCGTGGCGCGTCCTGGCTGGGCTCGGGAGTCTCGGCCCGGCTGATGCCTCGGTCCGCCATGGCTGGACACGAACCTGTAAAGTAACCACTAGTTACAATCAGGTAAATAACAGTAACGGTCCTTGGACCGCACCGTAAACTGTAGCTCAGGCAACCACAAGTACTGAAAGGGAAAAAGATAAACTTACCAAAGCCGATGAAGCCACGTAGTAACTGCAGCAAACACACCGCGATTCCGCCAAGACAACCGAGGTAGCGGGTGGGGAACGGGAGGCCGAGAGCGGAGGGCAGGAGTGGTGCGGTGGGTGTGGACTGGACCAGCGCTCGCTGTCGACTGACCTGCTGCCCAGCTACTGGCATCTCATTGCCTACCTCGTGACGCAGCTAACTACCGTGAAGTGAAATTAATTACTTGGAACATAATAAATTATTAGTAGGTAGTCAGCATGGATATAGATCAGATACAGAAACTGCAATTCTTCAATTTATTAATAATGTGTACCAATCTTTAGAAAACAAATTATATGTTGCAGGAATATTTCTAGATTTATCTAAGGCCTTCGATTCTTTAGATCACCACATACTTATGGACAAATTAGAATATATTGGAATTAGGGGGGCTGCCCATCAATTATTCAGAAGTTATATCAGCAACAGATCACAGAATGTTTATTGCAATTCCACAAATTCTTCTTCCAAGCCAATCACTAAAGGTGTACCTCAAGGTTCTATTTTAGGGCCAATACTTTTTTTTAGTTTATATTAATGATATTGTGCACTCTAGTTCAAAATTTATATTTACTATATATGCCGACGACACAAGTCTTTTGTTAACAGATACAAGTCTTAACTCACTACACCAAAACCTAGAACAAGAACTCATTTTAATAATTTCCTGGTTGGAATCTAATAATCTTAACCTTAACCTTAATAAAACAAATTATATATTATTTCAGAATCGTTCGAGAAAGTATTACATACCTCAAGTAATTGTAAAAGGTGAACAAGTCCAACGTGTTTCTCATACCAAATTTCTAGGTTTACACATAGATGAGAACGTAAACTGGTCATACCATATTAACGAAGTGTGCACTAAATTATCAAAAATATGTGGGGTTTTATATCAGGTTCGTGACCAACTAACTACAGAATCTCTGCTTAACATTTACTATACCAAGTCTATATATACTATATATACTATACAAGTCCAACGTGTTTCTCATACCAAATTTCTAGGTTTACACATAGATGAGAACGTAAACTGGTCATACCATATTAACGAAGTGTGCACTAAATTATCAAAAATATGTGGGGTTTTATATCAGGTTCGTGACCAACTAACTACAGAATCTCTGCTTAACATTTACTATACCCTATGTTATCCCCATCTGATCTACTGTGTCTCGATTTGGAGTTCTACATGGCCGTCGTTCTTAAGTAAAATATTCATTGCCCAAAATGAAATTGTTAGATGTATTATGTTTAAGAAAAAATTTGATTCTGCTAGCTGTATTTATCCTCAATTAAATTTATTAAATTTTAAATTCATTAAAACGTATTTCGTGTTATTGCTCATTTACAAGAATGTTAATATATTTCCAGGTAAGAAACTTTTCACAGTGTTAGACAGCATCCGTAATACAAGAAGTAGTAATGTTAATCTGGTATGTCCACAGTTTCATACATCTCTACAAAAATAGTGTGTTATGTAACGGTCCTCAACTATGGAATTCCCTGCCTCCAGACTTGAAATCTTTGTTATGCACTAATAATATAATTCAATTTAAAAAGAAAATTAAAAGTTATTTATACTCTTGTCAATCACAATCATAGCTTACGTTATTTCTCGCAGAATGTTGTGACGCGTTCTTTTTCTTTCTGTCTTTCTTTATTTTTTTTCATAAAATTCTATGTACTAATGTTATAATTGCTTGCTTCTGTGGGAGAGTTTGTACTTCTTTGTATTCTTAGAATTCTAAGCTATATTTATATACAATTTTCTTATGTATATGCATACAAGTATTTTGCCTGTACTCCTGCACAAATGATGTTTTTTTTTTCTCTTTAACTCCTCTGTCAATGAGCATCAGCTCGACAGATGATGCTAAAGCTACTTCAATATAAGTATTGTTGTATTGTTTGTATATATATAATAGCAATAAATTTACTTTACTTTACTTTACACACACAGACACACACACACGGGTTTATTACAGATTCTGGTTAATAGTAGCGTCTTTCTCACCTCTCACTTTAATCAGTAATGCAGTTACTATGGAAACAGAACAGAATAATGATAGTTAAAACAGTAAATATAATGTTTGTCTCAATGGAAGAGCAATATGTATGTACCTCCGAAAACTTGCTTAAACTTGTTTGCAAAAAAATAAATAAATAAATAAATAAATAAATAAATAAATAAAATAAAAAAATCTATATATATAATTCAAATACAAGTAATAAGAAATATAACTTCTTCAAATATAGGCAATATAATGTGTGTGTGTGTGTGTGTGTGTGTGTGTGTGTGTGTGTGTGTGTGTGTGTGTGTGTGTGTGTGTGTCGCAGTGCCCTATTTATCAAGAGAACGATAACACGTCAATACAAAAAAAAAAACACAAATAACACGACCACAACCATGAAACACAAAGAAATTAATAAACAATAATAAAAACACAAACAAGCATCAAAATCTAACCTAACGAAAATGTACTTATAAAAAAATCACACTTTACCTTGGAAGAGGCTGCGACGAAACCTAGGCGGAGCAGAAGTGAGACGGACATGGAGAGGAGACAAACACAACACTGCACCAACACACTCACGTCACACTGCCTTAAAAGTGCAATAGATTTGTTTAGTCTTTTTCTCCCAAGTCACTAGTTACATGTTGTCTTTTGCACTGTAACACTATTCAACTCGCGAAATATTGTATTACGGTAACACTGGGTTGTAACTGCAACACAACTGGCGTAACACTGTATTAGGGTAACACTGGGTTGTAACTGTAACACTAACACTATTCCACTTGCGTAACACTATTACGGCAACACTGGGTTGTAACTAACACTGTTCAACTCGCGTGACACTGTTTTAGGGTAACACTGGGTTGCAACTGTAACAATGTTCAACTCGCGTAACACTGTTTTAGGGTAACACTGGGTTGTAACTGCAACACTGTTCAACTCGCGTAACACTGTTTTAGGGTAACACAGGGTTGAAACTGTAACACCATTCATTACTCATAACACACTATTAAGGTAACACTGGATTGGTTGAAGTGGTTATGAGAGTTACGTGGGTTTTTCCAGAGTTTCTGCAAGTCACTAGTGAGTCATGGATTCCTTGGCACTGTAACACTGTTTCACTTAACACCTGTGAAGATATTAACCTGGGGGTGATCAAACAGGCAAGTACACATGAATGCACAAACGACAGTATATTTCTGAACTACATATTTCAAACTTTCCTCAAATAAACTTGTATTTTCTAACTCCCATTTCTATTTCCTTACCATCGAAATTATTTCCATCATATCGTTCCAGTAATAAAAAAAATGGTAAAGGAAAAACTACAAAGGATATACAAAATGCAAATAATTAAAATGTTCAGACAGACAGGTAGCAATGTATTAATGATAAGAAAGAAAAATCACCATGTTTACCAGATTTTTTTCTCGACCCACAAGCTTTCCATTCACTCCTTTTACCCAGTAACACTATTTAACGTGGCACTGTAACGATACTAACACTTTAGTTAGAGTAACACTTTTTGTTCTCTATCAACGTTTTCTTTTTTTCACCAGAAATGACTAGTTGTTTGGTAATTTCTTGTTGATCCACTAAAGAGGACAAAAAAAAAAAAAAATCATTGACACACACACAGAGAGAGAGAGAGAGAGAGAGAGAGAGAGAGAGAGAGAGAGAGAGAGAGAGAGAGAGAGAGAGAGAGAGAGAGAGTAGTAAAGGGCGGATCGACGGAGGGAGTGATTGAGTTAACACCTTTGAGTCAACTGGTTATACATGTATAATAATGAGACGCGAGTGACCCTCAGAATACGTTAGCAATAGTCCACCACGATAGGTTAGTCACTACAACACCTTTTTCACGTCACACAGATTTATCGTATTCTGATTGTCTTCAGTCGTGTATTATCCACTTACCAACAAGTGCAAACTAGTAAGTAAAAGTGGGGGGCTTACGCTATATCAGCGCGTAGCTGCGGGCGCTCATCTCCCGTCTCCTTGGCCTTTGAGCCTGTGGTGGAATAGTCCCTTACCCCGGGACATGGGGCCAGCATGAAATCCGGGTTTCCACAGTTTACCTTCCCTAGGTTGCCCTAGGTACCCATTTATCGACCAGTGAAGGATGAAAACCTGGGTGAGGTCCGCGCCGTCCTCGTCCGGGATCGAACTCGGGCCCACGGATTCGTAGCCAGACGCGCTAGCCACTGCACCGTGGCGGCGCAAACTAGTCACTGCAACTATTGTTTGACGCTACACTAATTACTTGTTGTCAGATCCACTCACTCCTGTGTTTATATCATTGTAAAGACAATTAAGGTTACACGTGGAAGGTCGTTGGAAGGGAAGGAGACAGATCCCCGGCCCCTCGGCACCACTGTACCATCCCCACCACCTGTCCATCTGCCTCAGTAGCCTCGCTCCTCAGTCAGCCAGCAGCCCCACGCGGACTTGCCTCCGTGGCAGTCATGGGAAAGTAGCGAAGCCTCGAACACTGTTGTGGAGCTTCATTTTACCGTGGCTGGCATTACTGGGCTGCTTGTCTTTCATTGCTAAGGTAGGGGAACCGTCAGGTACATTCACAAACACGATGCTATGAAAGCTGGAATGTGAAATGGCCCTTGCCTCATCCTACGGCAGCACGCCATGACGTAATAATGATGAACACGGCGAGGCTAACTAGGTAATGCTCTCATGAAGGCTGACCATCACTGCGCTTGTCTCAAGTATTCTCCTCTCCCTCTCACAAACCTCGATACACTCTCTTTTACTCTCACACATACTTTTACCTATTATTACGGTAACCCTCGATATTCGGCTTAGTTAATGCTTACGTCTGTCAGCTAATTGTCACCTGGCTTCCACCTGACAAACATGCGTACTGCCTACACTTCTCCATCACACAGACTGCCTGCCCTGACGGCCCAAGGCTAGCATCGCCTGCGGCTTGCGGGGCTGTTGGCCGACGCTAACTGGGACTGGAAGTGAGAATTTCACCTCTGTTGATCAGTTTGTGTGTTTTCAATTCTTGTGATAAAGTATTACGAATTTTAGGGAACAAAAACAATAAGTACAAAATTAATACACTTACAATACATATTTCGAACCAGGAAAAACTGTCGTACTGTAACTTCGCCACTTCAAGCTTCTTCTTCTTCTTCTTCTTCTTCTTCTGGTTCTTCTTCTTCTTCTTCTTCTTCTTCTTTTATAAAAGTTGGACGTTTTTTTATATATATTATGGAGTTAGTAATGAATGAGATGCGTAGGTATTTTTTTTAGATAAACTTCAATACAAGTGAGAGAAAATTGTATTTCTTACGTTCGGTAAGGGAAATTCCATCTGTTCTACAATAAAAGAATAAAACATTAAAAAAAAAAAAAAACTAAAAGTATGAAAAGAGAAGAAGAAATAACGTCAGATGTTAAGGAAAGACTAAAATAATGAAAAGGGAAGAAGAAATGAAGTCAGATGTATGTATAGTTGAGTTAACAAATATATGATTTCCCTCTATCTTCCCTTTAAACAAAATAATCTTTTGGATTGCTACGATAAAGAAGCAAGATTCAATGAAAGACACTGAAACCTCACAAAGGAAATTCATTATATCAAAAGACGAGAAGGAAGTGACTAAACAATAAAAGGTTTGAGTCAATTAAACTATAACATCTCTTGTTGCACTGGACTATCATGAATAAGATATGTAGAAATTCAACCAACACCTAAGCATATTGAAAAGGAAATAAATTAGTAGTATAGATTCTGAGTTCACTAAACCAATACTTTTCTCTCTGTATTCCAAATGATACTATTCAAACATCTATGAAATACTTTGGAAATAATACGTATCAATAAAAAAAAAAAATGCTGAAAATATAAAGAAAAAGAAAAGCAAGGTAATGATAGAGATTCCGAGTCCATTAAGACGTAATTCTATCTTCGTTGTCATGGTAACGAGATTCAGTCATATTCTGAAACGCCTCGCTCTCTCACCACAACTATTTTCAAAGGCCATGGAGATTATAAGCCATGATTTCTGAGAGTGTTTCTCCCATTAGTTATGTACTAAACTTCTTCATTTGTCATCAAAACTATATAAAACACTGTTTCTGAATATGGACGACAGACAGCGATGTTTGCTATTGAACTGAATTGAACTGAAGTGAATTTAATTGAATCGATGATTAACCTGATAGCAGCAGCATTCACGTCCCTTGGTTCCTTGTGTCTTGTGATCCTGTGGCGCCCTCATCTTCTCTCCTTCCTTGGCGACATATCATAATAGTTTCAATCCCTTCAATACTGAGACATATTGTGTTCCAGTACTGAAGGAGTTAAGGATGGGGGAAAATGGGAAAAAAATGGGACCCGAATAATAGCACAGGAAAAAATGGCACTGGAAATCGTGTCACATTTTTCAGGATAGCTTTGCTTAGCTTAATAATTTCCTATGCCATTTTTTTCCTGTGTCATTTATCTGGTCCCATTTATTCTTGTGCCATTTTGGGGGGAGTTCCTCGTAGGCAGCATCTCTCGGATAACACCGCCAAATTGGATCTTAAAGATGCTTACCTGCAAATGGAGCTCACTAACGACTCAAAGGATTTAACTACAGTGGCGACACACCGAGGACTTCTGCGTATGAACAGGCTTCCATTTGGTTTATCGTGCTGTGAGGACATTTTCCAAGCAGCGATGGACCGAGTACTAGAGGGGTGTGTGGCATACCTAGATGATCTACAGTCATCTGGTACCAGCAAGCAGGACCTGGCTAACAATTTGGAGGGGGTCTTACGTAGATTAAGGGAGCACGGCATACGTCTGAAGAAAAATAAATGCCACTTCAGCCTCGAGGAAGTTCGGTGCCTTGGGTGGATTGTTTCGGCCACAACTTAAACCGATACCGGAAAAGACTGCAGCAGTTCTGGGTCTCCCTAGTCCTACGAGTGTATCGTCACTTCGCAGTCTCATGGGGGCAGTGGGATACTACTCCAAGCTGCTACCACATCTAGCTACGATCCTGGCCCTTTGGTACGCACTACTCAAGAAGGGAGCGATGTGGCGAAAAGTAAAACAAATGTTGGCAAGCGAGCAAATCCTGATGAGATATGATCCCTCGTTGCCATTAAAGCTGTTTACGGACGCGAGTGAAGTCGGCGTGGGGGCGGCGCTATTACAAGTGTTACCCGACGGAATGGAGAAACCTGTGCCCTACGAATCTCGCACTTTGACCAGCACAGACAGAAAATACCCAACAGTCGAGAAGGAAGCGGCCACTGTCTCTTTCGGGGTGCGACGGTTTCACCAGTATATCTATGGGCGTAAGTTTACCTTAGTGACAGATAATAAAGCTCTGTCTCTGTTTCACATATTAAGTCCCAACAGAGAACTTCCCACATTGGTAGCAGCACGGATGCAGCGTTACGCGCTGCAGTTGGCAGCGTATAGATTTGAAGTGGAGCTCCCAAGATCAGACAACATGTCCGTAGCGGATACACTATCCAAGATGCCCTTGACGCACGTAGAGGATAAAGGAGCTCGCAGGGTTGAAACGGAGGCCAGGGATAGCAATGTGCTGTACATGGATGAGTGACCCTCAGTGACCGCGCCGGAGGTAGCGGTGGGAACGCGGCGGGATGCGGTCATGGGTAGTGTTATCGTGGGTTCGGTCTGGAAGATGGCCGGGGAAAGTTAGTGAAGCTGTTTCTCCGTTCAAGACGAGGGCTGACGAAATGTCAACTGAGGGAGACTGCTGAATGTGGGGAGGCAGAGTAATTATTCCAGGTACATTAAGGAAACGGGTCAAGCAGGAATTACACTCTGGTCACGATGGATGTGTTCGAATGAAACAATTCGCGAGGAGGTATGTCTGGTGGCCAGGGATCGACAAGGAGCTGCAGTGGCTGGCAGGCGAGTGTATCGTGTGTGTGGAGAAGCGGCCAGCACCGCCCCGGTCACCTATACATCCGTGGGAGAGAACAAAAGAGCCTTGGCAAAGGATTCACGCGGACTTCGCGGGTCCCGTGCACGGAGAGATGCTGCTGATTATAGTAGACAGCTTCTCAAAATGAATTGAGGCGATTCCCATGAAGTCCACATCATCGGCACGGACCATTGAGGAATTCAGTAAGTTATTTTCAAGGTACGGATTATCCCCGCAACTGTGCACCGATAATGGACCACAGTTTACTTCAGAATAGATGGCAACATATCTAAAACACCAGGGCATCAGGCACATCAGAGTGGCACCCTACCATCCCGCAAGTAATGGCTTGGCGGAGAGGAGGGTAAGGACGGTGAAAGATGGGTTGAAGGCACTGACACAGGGGGGCGGGGTGTTGGAAGACAATTGGCTAAGTTTCTCCTAAGTTACAGATCGACACCGCATACAACGATTGGGAAGAGTCCTGAAGAGCTGATGATGGGCCGAACGTTACGGACGAGGTTGGACATACTACGCCCCAATGAGGAGGAGGAGATACAGCGAAGCGGGACAAACAGGCGACGAGGGCAGCGGTTCGGAGATTCGACGTTGGTGACGCTGTTTGGGTTCGCTGCTACTCGGGACCCAAGTGGCGGAGGGGATGCGTGGTAGCTCAAACGGGACCGATGTTGTACGAGGTGGATGTAGGGAACAATGTCCTTTGGTCCAGGCACGCGGATCAGTTACTCATCATGCCAAAGAGGAGGGGGGTCGAGGTACGGATCAGCACGCACCGGGTGAGGCAAACACCGAACCAGCGACAGTGGAGGAGGTGGTCCAGCCAAGTGAGGGAGTGGGACCACCGTCGCCGGAGGGATTGGTCGACCGGGAACCTGAGCTGCCAGGCGAGGTAGAAAAGCGGCCGAGAAGCGTAGTGGAGGGGCGACAGAAGCATGGTGTGACGGAGGCGCGGGCAAAACAGGACGTGGGATCGCCAGAACGTCAGTCACTGCGCAGATCGACGAGAGCACGAAGACCTCCAGAACGCTACGAAGCAACGGTGAAATTTGAGTAACAATGTCTGTTTGTAAATCATTTGAGTAACAATGTTTGAATGTAAATCATTTGGTATTTGAGATGTGAATGGAATGTTAATGTTATTATTGTTAATGGGAAAAGGTACAACCATGTTTAAGGGGGGCGAGGTGTAATGTAGTTAGGTGTTTGGGTTGTTTCCCGCTAGAGGGACTCAGTTTCGGGTTGTATATAAGCCAGGGTTCTGGGACTTCCAGCGTGATTTGATGTAAATGTTTATTTTTATTTATTAATATTATATATATCTTTTTTAATTAATTTATTTTTTCTATTTATTTTTTTTTTTTTTATAAATAAAAGCAATACGTAGTAACACTACGTAGTCACCTTGTGTGTTTGTGTGTTGTCCCCTCCATCCCCTGCCTTGACAAAGGACAATAGTTTTGCAGTAGTAATAGGTGCCCTGTGTGAATGAAGCGTGTGTGTAAGTGTGACTGTTGTTGTTGTTGTTGTTGTTGTTGTTACTGTTGTTATTGTGGTTGTTATTGTTGATGTTATTATATAAAAAAAATAAATAAATAAAAAAAAAAAAAAAAAATAGAACAAAAATAAAAAAAAACACAAATAAATAAAAAAAAGCACTTGTAAATAAACAAACAAATACACAAACCTGATAAATTTGGCCTAATACCCATGTTTGGGTGATGGCAAAAAAAAAAAAAAAAAAAAAAAAATAGTGTGCGACACAGACTGAGCCCAGACACCGTGCCACCAACACGTGTTCTGAAGCCATGTCTGTCTGCCACCTTTGCGTGGAATTTTTGTACGCCCATCTGGTATTAGATAAATAAAGTTAGGTTTCCCATTGCCCCGTAACTTTAGATTTGCTATTCACTTCCTCGTCCTTAGCGGCAACAGAAGGTGTCTGTTGCCACCAAGTCAGATTGTCTTTCCTCTCTCACCTACGGAGGATCCGCCTCAGTGAGCGTGCTTTTGGGGTGAATTGACACCGTCCAGCCCCCCTAGAGTGGTTTGGCAGGACAATCTGACCTTAGGAAACTCCTCCCTGACCTCCTCTCACTTGAGTCCCGCTCCCCTCCTGTAGGAGGGGGGTGTACCCCCTCCATGCCGGACGGACCCTCCTCCCCTCCCCCTCCAAGGGGGAGGGAGGGCACTGATCGACGACCCCCGACCGCCAGACTGAACATTGATTCTAGTAAAGCGACATATGTGACTCTACATTCAAAGACTTCCACCCGCCTCTCATCAGTTAATTCCTTTATAATAAAGAAAGTCATAGATTGTAATATTGGTAATGTTGTAAATGTAAAAAAACTTGCCAGTGGTGACTTACTAGTTCAGACGCTTAACGTAAGTCAAGTTAAATCATTGTTGAAGCTCCGGACCATCCATGATATCGAGATCGAGGCTTTCATTCCAGTGTCTATGAACTCGTGTCGGGGAGTTGCCTCCCACCGCGATTTTGTGGATATGGATGAGGCAGAGATTGCATGGCTGACCAGGATGTAATTGAAGCTCGTAAGATAACTAAGAATGTTGACGGCACCAGAAGGAGCACAGCATCTGTCATCTTAACTTTCAGTGCTGCTAAATTGCCGGATAGGGTTCATGTACGAGTCGGTCTCCGTTCGTCCCTACATTCCGAATCCTCTCCGTTGCTTCAATTGTCAACTTTATGGTCACCATGGAAATGCTTGTCGGTCTTCCCACGCCTACTGCGGTAGATGTTCAGATGAAGGTCATTCTGCAGACCAATGCACATCTCTTGTCCAAAAGTGCCGTAACTGTGAGGGTGCTCATTCCACTTTCTCGCGCGATTGCCCCGCGTGGAAATTGGAAAAAGAGATCTGCACAGTGAAAGCTACTGAAGGGATTTCCTACTATGAAGCAAGGATGAGAGTGAAGCAGACGCAGTCCGCACCTGCTTCAAACGCTTCTTATGCTTCAGCAGTAAGGGCTCCTCCCAAGATGTGCACTATTGGTATTCAGACCGATCCGTTGCCTGCCTCATCTACCTCCACAGTTTCCCCTTCAACATCTGCCTCATCACCTGATAAAACTACATCCACTTCCACTAAAACTTCCACTGCTATCACTTCCTCTGCTCCATATCTGTCCGCTATCTCTCGTACTCCCAGTAAGAGTGAAAAGACTGACAAGTCTGATAAACTGAATTTAACAAAACTAGAACGTACTCGCCCTTCTCATGTCGTCGCAGCTCCCGCGCCCTCGAGGAGGAGCTCTCACGCTCGCTCCATCTCGACGAGCTCCGGGGAGTGAACAACTGATGATCCAATGATATCACCACTAGTAAGGGCCGGGAGAGGTCCCCCGACAGCTCCTCAGAGCCCAAAAGGACCAAGAAACACGGCCGCCACCTCCACTCTTAAGCCATACTGTTCAAGGTGTTACAGTGGAACTGCAGAAGTATTCGAAATAAAGATTCATATTTGTCACTTTTAGTGAACATACACAGGCCGTCTGTTATTTGTCTACAGGAGACAAGACTGCAGGATCAGCCTGATCCTACAGTGCTAAAACACTACCATCCGTATAGAAGATATGAGGGACACGGTGTTGCCATATACATACACAAAACACTAACACAAACAGAAGTGACGTTGAATACACCTCTGGAAGCTGTCGCGTGCAGGGTGAGATTCAACAACACGTATCTGGCTATATGTTCCCTCTACTTGCCTCCCAATACCCCCACTGTTGATGACGACATTACATCACTGATTAGCCAGCTTCCGGGCAACAGGCTAGTACTGGGCGACTTTAACGCCCATCATCAGCAATGGGGAAGTGAGAGGTCAAGTGTACGTGGGGAGCAGATAGTTGACATTATGTTGCAGACAAACCTCTGTCTTCTGAACGATGGAAGTGCGACTCGTGTAGATGATCGGACTGGTAACGCGTCTGCCATTGATCTGTCATTGTTATCGCCGGGTATACTCCCTGACTTCTCCTGGGAAGTCATCGACGACTCCCACGGAAGTGACCATCTACCCATCTGTATCTCTTACTCACGCGACATCCCGCCCACCCCCCGCACTCCCAAGTTCAACTTTAAGAGAGCAGATTGGGCAACCTTCCGTGGGATTGCCGACGTGGATATATCTGGCGAGGACATTGACACGATGGTCAGCAACGCAACACGATCCATATTACACGCCGCCGAGGCTTCTATTCCGAAAACTTCTACAGTTCACACTAAGCATGGAGTTTCATGGTGGACAACGGATTGCCGACAAGCACTTCGTGAGCGTAATAGGCGATACAGGCATTTCAGCCAGCAGCCCAGTCAAGCAAACTTCATAGCCTATAAAAAGGCAAGGGCTCAGGCAAGGAAAGTCATCCGTAATGCAAAAACTGACTCGTTCAGGGAATTCATATCAACAGTAAATCGCACCACACCCCTTTCGAAAGTGTGGGAGACAGTAAACATATTTAATAATAAAAAACCTTATACACCAATAAATACTCTTGAAATAAACAATAATGTAATAGATGACAAAAAAGAAATAACCAATACAATAGCTCAACATTTTCATCACGCTAGCAGTTCCGCCTACTATACCCCTGCCTTCCTACCCCGCAAGGAGGCAGAACTCAGTCCCAAACTTTGCCACGGGAAGCGTAAATTCGGACTGCAATTCAGAGTTTACGTTGGATGAACTCCTCCTTGCCCTGAAATACTGTAAAGGCTCCAGTCCAGGTCCAGACAACATTTCATATACAATGTTACAACATCTCGGCCACCATTCCATCACTAAATTATTATTCCTATACAACAAAATATGGACCACCCACACGTTTCCTAAGTCTTGGGGCTTTGCTCATACCATCCCAATCCTCAAGAAGACTGGACGCCTTACGGATCCCAGCGCGTTTCGCCCTATTGCGCTCACGAGCTGTCTATGTAGTGCCATGGAACTTATGGTAAAGCGAAGGCTGCTTTTTGTTTTAGAAGCGAAGGGTTTGTTAGGTGATGAACAGTCGGAGTTTCGGAAGTACCGAAGCACGATGGATCACCAACACACCTGGAGCATTGCATTTCAGAGGCATTTGCCAAAAAAGAATTCATGATAGGGGTGTTCCTAGACATCCACAAAGCCTTCGACATGACATGGCGACACGGTATCCTCACGAAACTCTACGCTCATGGCTTCAGAGGTAACTTGCCCATTTTTGTTTATAATTTCCTACAGGACAGAACATTCTCTGTCAAGCTTCCTGGTAACGTAATCTCGGACGTTTTCGTCCAGGAGAACGGGGTGCCGCAGGGTAGTGTTCTTAGTCCTATATTATTTTGTATTATGATTAATGATATTCTGTCCACAACTCCCGTCCCCAGGAATCTTAAATACTCACTGTACGCTGACGACTGTGCGTTATGGCACTCCTCGCCTAACGCTCAGTTCTCAGCGGGGCGGATTCAAGACGCTCTTGATTCCGTTCAGCATTGGGCCTCTTTGTGGGGATTTAAGTTTTCCGTTGCTAAGTGTATCGGTGTTGTTTTTACTAGACGTAACGTACCTGATTTGCAATTAACTCTTCAAGGCCAGCCGATACCATTTCAAAATTCAGTCAAATTCTTGGGTCTGCATTTTGACAGCAGACTCAATTGGAAGACCCACATTAATGAATTACTTATCCGTTGCCGTAAAAAAATCAATGTCCTCAAATACCTCCGTGGTACTTCATGGGGAGCAGACAGAAAATCTTTATTAATGGTGTACAAGTCCTTAATTCGCTCTCATTTAGACTATGGCTCACCGGTGTATGGGTCTGGGTCGGAACCAATATTGAGGAGGTTGGATGTTTTGCAGAATGAATGTGTGAGAATGTGTCTTGGGGCCCTGCGCTGCACTCGTGTGGCGAGGATGGAGGTTGAGGCCAATATACTGCCACTGCAACACCGTCGCGATGCCCTGTTATTATCATGTGGGATAAAAACCACCCGGAAAGCTCCCCTCGGCAACGCAGCAAGCAAGATCATCTGGCAGCACGACCACCTCCACACTGCGATCCACCGTCCAGTCTCTGTCAGACTTAACGCTCTATGCCTACAAACGGGCGTGAGACTGGACGAGGCGGACCGCCTCGTGCTGCCCACCCTTCCCCCATCGAAGGAACCACAACCTTTAATCAAACCAACATGGATAAGGGGGAAGAAGGCTGATGTTGCCGAGGCAGAGCTCCACCAATACTTCCGGGCCCTCATCGCTGGCCTCCCTCCATCCCTACACATATACACTGACGGCTCCAAGACGGATGAATGTGTGGGTGCAAGCGTATGGTGGTGTGAATGTGCCCTCAGGTTCCGACTGCCGATTTATACATCGGTCTTTTCCGCTGAAATTTTTGCTATTGATAAAGCCATAGATTATGCTTTAAATTCATCTCATCATTCAATTATTATTTTTTCGGACTCTATGTCAGCCCTTCAGGCAATAGAGTCCGGTCGTACGGATATAAAAGAAATCCAGGACAACATCATTAATAGATTAAATTCAAGTCGTAAATCCTTCTCACTGATTTGGGTGCCTGGACATTCTAATATACGCGGGAATGAACAAGCTGACATGCTAGCTCGGTCTGCCGCAGAGGTCGAGGGAGCGTGGAACCTCCGTCGGGATCTGCAGTCATGTCTCTCAGTAACTGTTGTTAAATCATCAGCGAAACTCCTGTGGCAGAGTCATTGGGACAACTTCCACCTACAAACCATCAAACCCATTCTAGGCGAGTGGGCTTCCTCCAATCGCCCCACAAGGCGGGAGGAGGTAGTCCTCGCACGTCTCAGGATGGGCTGCACCCTCCCCACCCACATAGTCCATGGGTCAAGCTCGATATTGGTACCACCAAAGGTGGCAAAACTTTTATGGTACCATTTTGTTTGTAGGACCTATATATGTATATTAAAGCATGATAGCATTTCCAAATGAGTAGCTTAGTCATGATACATGGTATCTTATTTTTGGAGATATAATTGTCATGACGCCCCAGGGCACATGCTGGTATTTCTGATTTCTCCCTTTTTCTGTTCAAAATACTATTAGAAATTGCCCATGGGCAGTTTTTAATATAAATTTAATTGCTAATTAAAATAATAATAATTCAATAATAATTATTTCATAAAAAAATTATTACATATTAATTATGAAAAATTAATTACCTTATTGTTAAGGCATATCGAGTACTCCAGACGAAGGTGCAAGTCATGGAATAAAAAAGTAGTGAGGACATAATCGACAAGGCAGCACTGCAGATGAGAGGCGACGTCAAGAGGCAAGACTATAGACAGACATGGCCACCTCAGATATCAGAAGACATGACCATTCCTACTTCAGTGACCAGGTTCCTGCACACACTGCTAACAGGCACAACAGACTGCTCAAACCCATCTGACAGAGTCCAGCGACTCTGCAGCTCCTTTGCCCAGGACCTGGTATATGCCATTACCAATGGTAAGGTGAAGCCAACGAAGCACATCACTCTGCCCTTTGCTGTGAAATCACTAACTGGAAACGTGGAGTTGGTGCATATACTTAATCGGCTTCGTCACAGCTTGTCATACTCTCAAGTCGAGGAAATACATACAGCCTTGTGTCTCCAGAAGCTGTCTCTCTCAGATGGCCAGCCTGTATTCCCCAGAGACATCCATGCCGGAGTCTTCACTACATTGGCCTGGGATAATATCGATCGATTAGAGGAAACTGTCAGCGGGAAAGGAACATCTCACAGGGTGAATGGGATTGCAGTCCAACCCAAATCCCAAAGCCCCGAGGCAATGAATCCAGAGCCTTGTCTTCCAAAGAAAAAGAAGAGAAGCATCAATACTGAACCACTGATGCTCCCAACCTACAATGCTGGTGCGCGTGTAGGCCCGCCTGAGATCCAAGGCATAGAGGGGGACACCAGACACAAGCTACAGCTGGCAAAGAAGAAGAACCTGGTGTGGCTACTGGCCTGCATGTCTATGTCAGAAGTCCAGAACATCTGCAGCTGGACTGGCTTCAACATCCTCAGCCGTGATGAGGTCACTGTTGTCAAAGATACTGTGGGCTACCTACCTACAATCAATGCGCCTGCAACCCAGATGTCTACCGTGAACGAAGTGCTAAACCAGTCCATCAACATCATGCAGTCTCTTGAGCTGAATGAAATAGTCTGTGTATTCGACCAGGCCTTGTTTGTCAAAGCTGCTGAAGTAGTATGGAAGCACCCAGAGAAGTTCAAGGGCATCATTCTTAGGCTGGGAGTCTTCCACACCATATGCACTCTGCTGGCAACCATCGGAAAGAGATTCCAGGATGGCGGACTGAGGGACCTCTGTGTAGAGGCAGGCGTTATTGCTGATGGTTCTGTTGCTGGAGTGATGGACGGCCGGAAGTACAACCGTGCAATTAGGCTACACAAGTTACTTTATGAGTCATTCATGCGGCTAGCATGGAAAGGCTTCCTCCCTTGGATCGAAATTAACCACAGTGATGAGCAGGTCCACTTGGAAGAAACTCTTAGAATTGTGAACGGCCTCTGCGAAGATGTTTCTCAAGCTACTGTCCGTGAGATGATGGCTAATCAGTCTTGCAAGCACATCTTCAAATTGTTTGAAGTCTACCTGGATTACCTGAGAAAGGAGAATGGAGCCCTCTCAGCCTTCTGGATGTCGTATGTAGACATGGTTGAGGTGATGCTAGGATTGATTCGGGCATCTAGGAAGGGTGACTGGAAGCTGCACCTTGAATCAATTCGTGAGATGATTCCCTGGTGTTTCGCATACGAGAAGCTTAATTATGCACGCTACCTTCCGTACTATTATGCACAAATGTCCCGTGTAGCCATTGACCACCAAGATGTGCATGAACAGTTCATGCAGGGCCAGGGATTTTCTGTGCAACTTGGAAGTGGCAACCCCTTTGCCAGAATCCCAGTCGACCAAACAATTGAAGAAACCATTAACAAGGACACACAGACCCCTGGTGGAAAAAAACGCTTCAGCCTAAAACCAGGAGCTGTAAATAGGTACTACTTGACATGTGAGTATAGAAGCTCAGAGATATGATTGGCAGAAACAGTTCCCAGCATTTCAATCATCCAGATATGCACTTCTCCAAGATAAAGAAAGACGAGGCAGATGTCCGTGCACTTCAGGAACTAATGGAAAACACCTGGGTCAATCCACTGAGCCATAATGAAACCGAGTTGGTCAACTTGTCCTCTGGAATCCTGGCCCCATCAGATGTTGCCAGTGACTTCCTAAATGCTCACCAAGTCGGAGAAGAAGCATACCGATCATTCAGGAAAGATCGTTTGGAGAAAATCACCCAAAGCGAGATTCTATGACAAGATGAAAAAACAGAACCTGAAGACCTTCAGCAACATCAACAGAAAGAAGGTTGGCAAAGTGCAGGGGCAACAGAGCATCCTGAAGGCAGATAGAATTATTTTTGCGCATATGATTGTCATTGCTCAGAGCAGAGAGATACCTATTAAAGAGGTACTAGCACACCCATTAGGACCACTGCCATGGTCACTAGCAAACAGTGATGGTTCTCTACTTAAGACAAACAAAGCTGCATTAGCAAGAGAGCTCGAAAAAAATGTGTCACCAACAGAAGACATTCCTACACCTTCAGCATGTATCATTGATGGCATGAGTCTGGTCCACAAACTCAAAGGAGATGGTAAGACATTTGCACAGCTAGCAGATTCTGCACTGTATCGAGCTCTGCATGAAGGCACTGACAGCGCCAGAATTCATGTAATATTTGACATCTACAGGGATGAGTCGATCAAGAATGCTGAGAGATGCAACAGAGGTTCCAACACTGGCACACAATGGAAGAATATTGCACCTGGTCATAACATACTGCAGTGGCAGAAATTCCTCAGAACCCCAAAGAACAAGATGTGCCTCCTTGAATTCCTGATAAACCAGTGGAAGCAACCTGTAAATAGGGAGAAGATATAGGACAAGTCACTCTATGTGACATGTGGAGATGCATGCTATCTATTCACCAAGGACCAGTGGGCTGAAGTCCAAACTTTGACGACAACACAAGAAGAGGCTGATACACGAGTTCTTCTTCATGCCTGGCATGCTGCAAAGGCTGGATACAGATCTATAGTCATCACAGCTGATGACACGGATGTGCTGATCCTTAGTATCTGCTTTAGCAAAAAGCTGGCTTCCCCACTGTACCACAAGTCAGGTACAGAGAACAGGACCCGTTACATCGATGTATGCAAGCTTGCAACCTCTTTGGGCGAAGATGTCTGTCTAGCTCTTGTTGGATTGCACGCCTTCACAGGCTGTGACACAGTTAGTTCGTTTGCAGGTCGCGGAAAACTGGGTTCACTGAAGCTTTTGAGAGAGAGCACAACCTACAGAGAAGCCTTCCGTCAGCTTGGTGAGGAATGGAATGTTCCTACAGACTTATTCGACAAGATGCAGGAGTTTGTGTGCCGCATGTATGCAACCTCCACTACCATCTGCGATGTAAATGAACTCCGCTATCACCTCTTCCTTGCAAAACGGGGAAATGTGGAGTCAGCCAGCTGCCCCCATGCAAGGATTGTTTGCACTTGCATGTTCTTCGTGCCAACTACCAGGCTGCAATATGGCGGCGCTGCCTTGAGAGGCACCCTGATGTTCCAGACACAAAGAGCTGTGGGTGGATGACGGATGAGGAAGGAAACCTAATCATTGAATGGATGCGTGGATCACCAGCTCCTGAGACCGTGTTGCAGATGCTGTCGTGCAAATGTGTCCGTGCCTGCAAACTTCCAGACTGTGTGTTCCTGGTGCACCAGCTGAAATGCACATATATGCGCAAACTGCAGACCTGCACAAACCAGAGGGAAGAAGATGAAGATGACGAAGCTTGTGAAGAACCAGAATCAGATGATTCGTACACAGACGAATACTAGTATTGTATTGTAGTACTGCTTTAAAAGGCAAATTATAATTTTGCTAGGTGACTACTTTGTTATGATATAGTATGCATTAACCTACTGTCTAAACTGTTTACAACTGTTTACTGTGCTTTATTCTCTCATATATTCTGTAATAACAAGTTATCGCATATTAATAGAGTAAATGTGTTGGTATTATTATTCCGTACATTTGTAGTCTCAGATGTTGGGATTTATGAGATATCATATTCAATGCTTGGTTTCTATGACAAAGCTACTACTTTGGGATTGCTATCATAGCAAAATACCATCTACAGATATAGGCCTTTCCAAAATACATCACTAGATTTTGCCACTTTAAGTGGTACCAATAACCCAAAAATCCGGTCTTGGCTCATGGACTAACATGCTTCCCTACATAGCAAACACTTTCCCACCACAATGTTCTTTGTGTAATGTCACCCTCTCTGTCGAGCACATCCTGCTTCACTGTGTGCGTTATTGTGAGGAGAGGCGGCCCTTGGCGGCGTTTTGCCGGAGTCGCGGCCTCTCGCTAACGCAGACCACCCTTCTGGGTGACGAACACCCGGATGTGGTCGATAGACTGATGATTTACCTGAGACCAACTTAATCAGAGAATTGTGATTTATGTGTATATATTATGTATGATGCACTATGTACATTTTTCACTTGAATATATGAATGTAAATAAAATATGAAAGTGTGTATGATTTCCATCTAGCGTGATGTGATGTAAATGTTTTCTACTTTTTTCATTTATTTTTTCATTGTCACTTTTTTTCTTTTATAAATAAAAGTAATACGTAGTAATACTACGTAGTCACCCTGTGTGTTTGTGTGTTGCCCATCCCCTGCCTTGACAAAGGACAATAGCCTTGCAATAGGGATAGGTACCCTGTGTGAATGAAGCGTGTGTGTTGGTGTGACTATTGTTGCTGTTGTTGTTGTTTTTTCCTGTTATTATAATTTGAAAATAAAAAAAAAACATATACAAATAAGATAAAAATTTTAAAAATAACTAAAAACACAGTTAAACAAAAAAAATGCACTTGTAAATAAAAAAAATACACCAAAATAAAATAAAAATGGCCTAATACCCATGACTGGGTGATGGCCAAAAAAAAAAAAAAAAAAAAAAAAAACTGTGCATTCTCTCCACGGCCACGGTAGCGACAACAATAAACTGCTTGGGTTATAGCGACTGGTCGTTTACGTATCCAACAACAATAATAATAATAATAACAATAATAATAATAATAATAATAATAATAATAATAATAATAATAATAATAATAATAATAATAATAATAAAATAATAATAATAATAATAATAATAATAATAATAATAATAATAATAATAATAATAATAATAATAATAATAATCTTCTTTCGGCTATTCCCATTTGGGGTCGACACAGCGGATCACTCGTCTCCACCTCGCTCTGTCTTGCACCTCTTAATAGAAATATTAATAATAACAAAATGATAAAAAATGTCAAATTTAGCAGCTTTGCCAACAGTATGTATGCCTTACTTTCTTTAGAATCACTAAAAACAGCGGGAAAACTGTCACGTTCATGTATGATTCATTAGAGACAAACTCTTCAACAATTGATCCATATCATTCCCCCTCTATCTTTGGGCCTGGCCTACACACACCAGCTGCTTCACTTCTGAATGTAAACCACACGTCCAATCACTGCAAATGAAGAGGAAAGAACACAAACTATCAAAAAGTCATCAATATAATTCACTAAGCAATATGAAAGCCTGCAGTTTGTCTTGTGAGTGTATCAAAGGCCCAATGTTTCATTTACCCACCAATGCGATAAAACACCCCACTACCACCACTCGTCTCCACAAAACTGACTTTACTACTGCCACCACTGCTAGGCCGTATTGTTTTGTTTTTTGTTTTTCTACTTATGTAGAAGGGAGGCGGCCTAGGGCAACAACAACAACAACAACAAAAAAGCCTATTGAAGTGCCAGTCCCTGGGAAAGTTCTAAATCAATGGCCAAAAGAATGGGATTAGTGTCTTGATACCTCAATCTTGAAAGAGTTCAAGTCATAGGCAGATGAAAATACATAAGCAGGGAGATAGTTCCAAAGTTTACCAGAGAAAGGGATGAAGGACTGAGAATACTGGTTAAATCTTGCATTAGAGAGGTGGACAGAATAGGGGTAAGAGGAAGAGGCAAGTCTTGTGCAGCGAGGCCGCGGGAGCAGAGGAGGCGTGCAGTTAGCAAGATCAGAAGAGCAGTTAGCATGAAATTAGCGGTAAAAGAGAGCAAGAGAGGCAACATTACGGCGATTAGAAAGAGGCTGAAGACAGTCAGTCAGAGGAGAGGAGTTGATAAGACGAAAAAAAATTTATTCCACCTTGTTCAATAAAGCTGTATGAGTGGAGCCTCCCCAAATATGTGAAGCATACTCCATACATGGACGGATGAGGCCCCTGCATAGAGATAGCAGTTGGGGGGGTGAGAAAAACTGGCGGAGACGGGTCAGAACACCTAACTTCATAGAAGCTGTTTTAGCTAAAGAGATGTGAAGTTTCCAGTTTAGATTATAAGTATAGGATAGACCGAGAATGTTCAGTCTAGAAAGGGACAGTTGAGTGTCATTGAAGAAGAGGGGATAGTTATTTGGAAGGTTGTGTCGAGTTGATAGGTGGAGGAATTGAGTTTTTGAGGCATTGAACAACACTAAGTTTGTTTTGCCCCAATCAGAAATTTTAGAGAGAGATCAAAAGTTAGGCGTTCTGAGGCTTCCCTGCGTGAGCGGTTTACTTCCTGAAGGGTTGGTCGTTTATGGAAAGACGTGGAAGAGTGCAAGATGGTATCTTCAGCAAAGGAGTGGATATGGCAAGAAGTTTGGTTTAGAAGATCATTGATGAATAATAGGGAGAGAGTGGGTGATAGGACAGAACCTTGAGGAACACCACTGTTAATAGATTTAAGGGAAGAACAGTGACCGTCTACCACAGCAGCAATAGAACGATCAGAAAGGAACTTGAGATGAAGTTGCAGAGAGAAGGATAGAAGCCATAGGAGGGTAGTTTGGAAATTAAGTCTTTGTGCCAGACTCTTATCAAAAGCTGTGGTTCGTCCTATGAGTTATAGTAATAAGGGACTATACAAACAGGAATATAAAGAAATTAGTAAATAAAGGCATGCAATCGTGAAATAGATAATAATGACGAATTTGTACTAAAAATAATGATAACAGTAGCAAAATAAGAATAACAATAACAATAATAACAATGATAATAACAATAACAATACTACTAATAATAATATTAATAATAATAAGATCAAAAATTTTGGAGGGAAAACACATAATTCTTTATTTTCTTTTTTAATTGATTAATATTTCCAGTATTGTAAATGTCTTTAATATCAATAGGAAAAGCATTCCATATCAGTAGGCCAAAATAAAAGATACTATTTTTAAAAAGAGTTGTACGCTATTGCTGACAAACTAAATTAACACTATTATTTCTGGTGGAGTGAGTACTTTGTGATAATCTAATGACTGGAGTTTCCTGTGTATATTATATATATTATGTTTTTTTTTTAATATGAAAAGGAGGATAAAGTACTTATGAATGGAAAACACATTGAAAAGCCTGTAATCTAAGAATATATTATATGTGGAATCAAATTTACCTTTATAGAGTATACACCTTAAGATTTTATTTTGTGCTACTTTTAATTTATTAAAGAAAGGCCAGGTACATCCCCAAACTGACACACAGTATATGAAATGAGGGTAACATAAGGTATAATACATTAGATACTTATCACTGATTCGGTAGTCAGATGGTTACGTACCTTGTGTAATATTCCACACATCTTTGATGATTTAGAGTATACATCATTTATCTGATAGTTCCAATTTAGATTTTTATCTCTATGAACACCCAGGAGTTTAGTTTGAGTTACATTGTTTAGTGTTTCACCTTCTAATAACAATGGTGGCAGATGGTAGTCTAAGGAGCGATTCTGAAAGAGGATATAATTAGGTTTGGCATTAAGCTTTAATTTATTATTTTTATCCATTGGTTGATTAGTTCTACTTATGTAATTAGGTTTCTATGCAAACTGCTTATATCCTTGTCGGCTAGTAACAAATTGGTTTCATCGACGTATATAGTATATTGTAGTTTTGAGCTGGCATTGGTAGTATCATTTATATAGGCAAGAAAAATAATGGTCCTAATATTGAACTTTGTGGAACATCTTTATATATATTTTTAAGGGAAAAAAAGTTTCATAAAAAAAATGACCGATACCTGTTGCTCAATAAGTTGCAGTGGTAAACCTCTAATGCCACACACACACCCCACACATACACACACACACATACACACACACACACACACACACACACACACACACACACACACACACACACACACACACACACTAATTAGTGCGCGTCATCTCAGTAAGTACTTTAACCATATCCTCATCATTAGCATATTTATGGGTTCAGTCACAGATAAAGCCAAATGTCACCGGCCAGAGTGTGGAGCGATGCGAGGATAAATTGTTGGAAAATCATGAATTCCCGAGCCGTGTTTGCTTATACTGTACCAGACTGTGAAGAGAAAAATCACATGTGTTGTTGGCTGTTCTGAGTGGAGGTACAAAAGTATTATCGCGTATTATCCACAATTATTTCCTCGTAAATCGTTTGTTTTCGGAAATTATTCGTGTACATTGATAAGTTCTATATTTTGTTTGTTTGTCTAGTGTTACTATTTGAGCAGGATAAATAAGAAAGTAACACACTAAATTATTTAATCCTGATAATGAATCCATGAACTAAACAGGAAAGTTACAATCTAACCATCTGATTTAACTTACCAAATATTGAACTGTCAAAAAAAAAAAAAAAAAAAAAAAAAAAAATTGCGAATGAACCAACTGACCTAACGAAGTGATATGATATCAACCAAAACAGCTTGAAAAAAACCTAGGAAATAACAAAGTGGTTAATTAACTAACCCCGAAACACAAATGACTTTCTGACTTATGAACCAAAACCCAAGCACATAACAACAGACAAAACTATTAAACTCATTAAATACCTTAACCTCTTCATCACTGCGAAGTATTTTCATATTCATTCTGCTTATTAATTGTCAATTAATTTGACTTTCTGACTTATGAACCAGCAAACTTCCATACCCAATCACTTTACAACCGACAACTCTATTAAACTCATTAAATATCTTAACATCTTCAACAGTGGAAAGTATTTTCATATCTATTCTGCTTATTATTTGCAAATTTTTACACTTCTTCAGATACTTCTTTTAGGATTAAACTAGTACACACTCTGGCCAATAGTCTTCTGACATTCATAGACGCTTTCTGTGTCAATAAGATCGTCTACCCAAAACGCGTGGTAAAAACTCCCCAGCGAAGAAGTATCGGAGTATTATAAAATATTGCATTACTATATTGTATATAGAATAAAAGTAATACAAAGAAACAGAGACAGAGACCGACACACACACTACTACTACTATTACTACTACTATTACTACTACTACTACTACTACTACTCCTACTGCCACTACTACCACTTCTACTACTACTACTACTACTACTACTACTACTATTACTGCTACTACTACTACTACTACTACTACTACTACTACTACTACTACAACCACCACCACCACCACTACTACTACTACTACTACTACTACTACTACTGCTACTACTACTACTGCTGCCATTAGTTACTATGCAAACTGTCTGAGTAGGTTGAGACGACGGTCCAATTTGGTCATTTAAATGGGCCGAATTGGCGTTTGAATTAGGCCGCTTATAGCATACCGCTCTCGCTGTACACGGTAGCGAGGGTTTCTGGACTCAGATTTTTGTCCTTTAGATTCGATATCCAGTGTATAGAGGTCTGTTATATCGAGGGTTTGCTATTCTCTCTCTTTCTCTCTCTCTCTCTCTCTCTCTCTCTCTCTCTCGATTCCCTGTCTGGGCGCCGTGGTGTTCAGACGTGCTCCTGCCTTGTCCTAGTCTACCTGCCAGTTTCGCTCTGTGAGAGTGTTTGCTGCTGTGTTGCTACCTTGCTGGGGCCCTGCCCTCCTAGATGGAGTATTCGGGGCCTGAGGCGGCTTCCTCCCTGGAGGACGATTTGGCTTTGTCAGAGGACGACTACGCCCCCGTGAAGGATCTTTGGCCCAAACTGCCCGAACGTGCTTCACTACCATCACTCGCTCCTCAGCATGGCGAACGACGCTTCACCTCGTCCTCCTCAAACAAGCGGCCCGCGGAAGACTCTGCTACTGAGGACTGTCTGCCTCCTGCTGCCAAGACTGCTAAGGGTGCTCCCGGTGTGTGTGGTGAGTCTGCTCCTCGTTCTACTCTGCCTCCACGCGGTGTTCCTCCCGGTGCGCCTTCACGACCCTCACCTGCCCTTCCACCATTTGCTCCTCGGGACAGCTATGTTAAGCTCTCCTTCAGTGGCAATCCCTCCCCCGAGGTTAAATTGCGGTGGCTGTCTGCTGTCTCCAAGGCCTTCCATCTCCAGCGGGACGCGGCTGAGGTCAAGATGGCGGCTCTCACCTCTCGCTTCGTTTACGTTTCGAGACAGCGCCCTGACATCCTGGCCCGTATTAAATCAGGTGAGTTTCTGTCGCTGCCTCTCGTGCCTCATGACTCTCCTGCAAGGTCCCAGAAGTACCCTAGTTTCCTCCTCACCCGTTATCCTGCTGATGTCGACCACCGTCTTGCCGAGCAGTACCCAGGAGTGCACTCAGCCCGCCGCTTCGTCCAGAATGGCTCGCCGATCAACCGCATTGTTGTTGTGTGGAGTCTCCCTGAGCTGCCCCCACCCACCATTGCCTTTGATTTCCTCCCCCTTCTGCCGCCGTGTGAGGTGCGACGTCTCCGTGACGACCAGCCTTGGTGCTTCAGGTGCTGGGGTATTGGACATATTTCCAGGTATTGCTCTGCCTCACCCAAGTGTGCCTGGTGTGCTGCCGCCCATGAGTCCAGGGACTGCCCCTTCCGGCGTGTGCCTCACCCTCCAGCTGCTTCATCCTCCGCCTCCTCCGAGCCTCCACCTCCGCCTGACTCGTCTCACTGGAAGTGCCCCCGCTGTTTACAGACGGGTGTCTCCGTGTGGCACGGCTGTGCCCGACGCCACGCCCAGCCTCGCGACGCGGCGTCAGTTCCACCGCCGCCCCCTGCCCAGCCTGTTCCTCCTGCATCCTCGCCTTCTCCGTCAGACGCTGCTCTCCGTAAGGCTGTTGCTGCTCTCCAGGCCCGGTGCGCGGCGCTCGAGGATCGTTTCGCCTCCCTTGATGCCACGCTCGAAGGACTGGTCGCCTCTCATGCCGCTACTGCCTCCAGAGTCTCTGCTTTGGTGGAGTCTCAGCAGGCTGTCACCGATTCTGTGGCCTCACTTGCGGAGAAAATGGGTAATGTCGCCACTCGCCTTGACAAGCTCTGTGAGTTGCTCCCCAGTCCTGGCCAGTCTTCCCCGAGTCGCCCCTCTTCCTCCTCTCTCCGGTCTTCTCCCTCTAAGCGCCATGTTCGACATTGATTCTGCTCTGAACGTCCTCTCCTGGAATATTTGTGGTGTCACTATGTTTGACAAACAAATGCAACTTAAGGCCTATGTTTTTTCCCACCATCCAGATGTCATCTTTCTTCAGGAGGCGTTTCCTGGCCGGCCCGATCCTGTCCCACAGGCTCCTCCTCTTCCCGGCTATGTTTCCTACATCCACCTGGTAAGGAATGGTCTCCTGTCTTACATCCATAGTTCTCTGACACACCGTCTTCTACGCACCTCTACTGATCCTGACACGACATTCCAACTGTTCGAGGTCGAGGTTGGTGGCGGACTCCTCCAGCTATGTAATGTTTACTCTGCCCCTGCCCGCCTTCAGCTTGCTGCTCTTCCTCCTCCTACTGTGCGGGGCACGGTGTATGCGGGGGACTTCAATGCTCGGCACCCTGCATTGGGTGATCGCTCTGGCACCTCCAATCGCTCCGGTGTACTCTTGCTCTCTTACATCCACAGGCATCATCTGACTCGCTGGGACACTGGTGGCGCCACTCACTCCCGGGGCGGTACGCTGGACCACGTTCTCACTGCTGGCCTGATTTCATGTCGCGTCCAGTGTTCCTCGGTACCGGTTCTGTTCTCGGATCATGTGGCCCTTCGCTTTCGCTATTCTCTTCCTGCTGTGTCTATACCTCCTGTTTCCCGTCTTCGGATTACTGTGCCCCCTAAGTATTGCCCGACCTACATCTCGTACATGACCCGCGTGTTACCCTCTTTTGACTGTGCGGACGCTGATCAGTTATATACTAGCCTTGTCTCTGCCACCCATGATTTCTTCAGGCTTTATGTGTCACGGCCACACCTCCGGCGTCGCCCTGCTGCTCTCTCGTGGACTCTGGACGCCCGTCTTCAGGACGCGAGGGATGAGGCAGAGCGTGCTGGTCTCTTGTTCCAGGCTGACCCGTCTCCTGAGCTGCTCCGTCGCTACCAACGGTTGAGAGATGATCTGACTGCGCTCCTGGACTGCGTGAGTACTGACTCCTGGCAGCGGTTCACAGACAGCATAAATCACCAGACTAGTGTGGCCTCCATGTGGCACCTCATTCGTCGAGTGGTCAAGAGGAATCCTGCCACTGCCCGTCACCATGCCCCCGCCGTCTTCGCCCAACAACTTGTCGATGAGTGGTCAGCGCAGTCCAATCCGGCTAGCCTTCCTGTTCCAGTTCAAGATGCCCTTTCTTCTGGCGCTCTTGTTCGTCGTCTCCATCTGGTAAGCGCTCTGTTGCAGCAGGATGACGAGGAGTCTGTGCAGGTCACCGAGGACGAACTGCGCCGTGCTCTTTTCAGGGGCAGGGCCTCGTCCCCTGGAGATGATGGCATCACCTACGCTGTGCTACGCTTATTACACAGAGTTCCTGGCAACCCTCTTCTTCGCCTCTACAACCTGTGTCTCCGTGATGGGTGTGTGCCACTTGCCTGGACCACGAGTACCATCATACCCATTCCCAAGCCCGGCACGGCTAAGTTCCGGCCCATCTCCCTGACGTCATGCTTCTGCAAAGTGTTGGAGAGGATTCTACTCACTCGCCTGATGTACCGGCTTCGGGACCACCTTTCTCCACGACTCTTTGGCTTCCTGCCCCAGCGTAGCACACATCACTGCCTCGTCGATTTATATTCTCGCCTTTCCCGTGACAGTGTTGTGGCTTTTATCGATTTGAAGAGCGCCTTTGATGTTGCTAGCCGGGATATCATTCTGGATCAACTTGTTGCTTTTGGCATAAGAGGTAATTTGTTGCGGTGGATTAGGGGCTACCTTAGCAATCGATCTTCCCGTGTCTTTTTTAATGGTGCCTACAGTTCCTCCAGATGTTTTCTCCTTGGTACTCCTCAAGGGGGTGTCCTGAGTCCATTTTTATTCAATGTCCTGATGCACCGTCTCCTTACCACCCTGCCTGCTGTCCCTGGGGTTACCGTTACCTGCTATGCCGATGATCTGTGCGTACACTCTACTTCTCCGGGACATCTTCAGCTCTTTCTTGCTTCTTTTTCTCAGGCTTCCGCTTCCTGTGGGCTCCTTGTCTCTCCAGAGAAAAGCAGAATCTTCTCCTGCCGTCCTCCTGCTACACTGCCAGAATTCACCGTTGGAGGCAGCGTCATCCCCCTGTGCTCTCAGTACTGTTACCTTGGTGCTCCGGTAAGAATCTCGTCGGCTCTACCCGCCCGACGTCAGCCCCCCCCCGTCATCCGTGACCTGTTGGATCGCCTCCAGCGTCGGCTTCGTCCTCTGCAGTGGCTCACCAACAATTCTTCCGGTATCTCCATCTCTGT
The DNA here is from genome assembly GCA_020233015.1 of Callinectes sapidus. NCBI lineage: Eukaryota > Metazoa > Arthropoda > Malacostraca > Decapoda > Portunidae > Callinectes > Callinectes sapidus. Next base: position 55,769 of record JAHFWG010000092.1, on the reverse strand, counting down.
AGCCAGGACTGTCTATGTCACTTTCATTCGCTCTGTTGTTGATTACCTCTCCCCTGCCTTAATTCAGCTTCCTCGGTCTGCTTTGGAGCCTCTAGAAGTTTTTCAAAATAGGGCAATGAGAGTCATACTAGGTTGTCCTGTGTCTACCAAAATTGTTAACATGCAACGGGAATTACAACTTCCTTCCCTGGTTGAGAGAATTCATACCAATGTCACATGTCTTGCGGTCAAATGTCTTCACCTTCCTCACCTCTCCCCGCACTTCACATTGTTGCTCCGGGCTTCTCTCGGTCCCACTCCACCAGTTCCTCCTCTTCTGCCTCCTGGACGCCGGCTCATAAAGTCTGTTTCTTCCATGCTTCAAAGCCTTAATCTACAAGTTCTTGTCGCTGACGTGCCCCCAGGACCGCCCCCGTGGGAGCTGCCGTCGCCAGTGGTCAGCTTCACTCCCACCTCGAAGTCTGATCTGCCGTCTTTACAGCTGCAGTTGGCCTTGGAACATGTGGCGCTGATTACATCCTCCATCACGGCTCCGCATCGCCTCTACACTGACGGGTCGCTACAGTCGGATGGTGCGGCGGGCTGTGCGGTCTTCTCGCCTGACTTGCCACCGCCTCCGCGAGGCTGGGTCGGCCGTCGTCTCCGTGACCATTCCAGTTCCACGTTGTGCGAGCTGTAGGCCATTCTCGATGCCGTCAGTCTGGTTTGTCAGAGGGGTGTTAATGCTGCTATTATTTGCGACTCTAAGCCTGCCTTGCAATCTCTTTCTGCTTGTCATCCCACTCACAATCTGGTTGTGCAACAGGTCCTCTCCTTCTTGTCCTTGATGAGTGCTCGTCACATATGTGTCAAATTTATCTGGATTCCTTCCCATGTAGGTTTACGCCATAATGCCAGGGTTGACCACATAGCGAAGGAAGCCTGCCGTCTCCCGCATCGGGGTGATGGGCGTCCCCTCTCCCTGCCATGCTACTTGTCCAGGGTCCGCGCCACTGCATTCTTGCCTGAGCAACGCCGTCGGGATGTCGAGAGGCCCTTCAGTGTCACCATCCACCACTACGAGTCTGTCTGCCGCCACAAATACACATTTCGTCGCCGGGGCCTAATGGTTCGTCGTCACAATGTCGTCTCGGCTCGTCTGCGGCTGGGGTACCGTCCGCCGTGGCAAGTTGCCGGGGTGGAGGGCGAGCCTTCCTTCACCGAATGTCGCCTGTGCCACGCCCCTCATGCCAACACCGTCGAACACTACTGTCTGGCATGCCCACCTGTGCGACACCTCCTGCCCCAGGGTTTGCCGCTGGATGCTGTCTGCCGTCACCTTCTTGTCGATAATGTCCTCGATGATCTTCTTGTTCGTTATCCCCGCTTTGGTGGGTTTTCTTGATTCCCTGTGCCCTGCGTGGCATCATGTGTGTGTGTGTGTGTGTGTCAGTGTGTGGGCTCGTATTGTCTCTGATTCACGGTCCTTGTTTCATTTCATTTGTATTGTTTGACGCTCTGCTACTACTACTATTATTACTGCTGCTGTTGCTGCTACTACTACAAGCTCATGAACGCAACAGAGGGGGATTTTATATTACATAGATTTTGTCAGTTAATTTGGCGGGTTCTCATGATTCCTTGTACCCTGCGTGGCATCGTGTGTGTGTGTGTGTGTGTGTGTGTGTGTGTGTGTGTGTGTGTGTGTGGACTCGTATCGTTTCAAAACAC